>CAUYTI010060088.1:0-45367 GCA_963575145.1 Galago senegalensis
GCCTGTGGTCCCAGCTACTTGGGAGGCTGAGGCAGGAGACTCACTTGAGCCCAGGAGTTGGAGGTTGCTGTGAGCGTGATGCCATGGCACTCTACCCAGGGGGATAGCTTGAGGCTCCGTCTCAAAAAAAAAAAAAAAAAATTGATCAGTAACACTCATTTGGGGGGGACGGGGGATAATACATTTCTATTTAAATTTTTAGTTGGCAGTACATCAATTTAATTTATTTCAAAACCCAAGTGGTGTGACAGGGTGTGGAGTGAACAGCTTCACTCCTGGGGCTGTACACCAGTAACCTGCCCCTGCCACAAGGGGCCCCTTATTGGCATCCTGAATTTCACTTCTATGGCTCATTGATGCAGAAACACACAAGTAAAACAGGATAGCTGTGTCTGTACCCTGCTTCTGCCTTCACTGGGTGATCTAACTGGGAGAGCTTTCCCTAACAACACATAGAAAGCTCTCTCATTCTTCAAAAGCACATTTTTTAAATTAAATCATATATATATAGATCATGAATACATTTTTGCCTTTGTGGGATTCAATGTGTTGATTATTTGTACAAATTGGAGTGCTTATATCCTACTAATTAACATAGCTTTTACCTCATTTACTTAATCAGTGTTAAGACCTTTGTGTTCAATGCTTGATAGATTTGACTTGTACTCTTGCAGTATACTCCATAGGTATGATCCCACCATTAACTCTCCCTCTACTGTGTTTCCCTGAAAATAAGACCTACCCCCAAAATAAGCCCTAGCAGGATTTCTATGCATTTGTTAAATATAAGCCCTACCCCAACAATAAGACCTAGTGATAGGCTTGGCTATGCAGCATATAGCCATGCATTTCAGTGTGGAGACATCCCTTGAAAATAAGCCCTAGTGTGCCTTCTTGAGAAAAAATAAATATAAGACAGTGTCTTATTTTTGGGAAAACATGGTATCAAACCACCCCTCGCCCCTTCATTCCTTCGTCCAGGGCTATAGTTGTGATTCATCTCTCATATGACAGTGTGGGTGATTATAAATTGGTTTCACAGTAGTACTGAGTACATTGGATACTTTTTTCCATTCCTGAGATACTTTACTAAGAATAATATTTTCTAGTTCCATCCATGTCAACATAAAAGAGGTAAAGTCTCCATTATTTTAATGCTGCATAGTATTCCATACATATGGAATACATATACCATAATTACCATATTACCACAATTACCATATTACCATAATTTATTAATCCATTCATGGATTGATGGGCACTTTTTCATGGCTTGGCAATTATGAATTGAACTGCAGTGAACAATCTGGTGCAAATATCTTTGTTGCCAAGTGATTTTTGGTCTTTTGGATAGATACCTAGTAGAGGAATTGCAGGATCAAATGGCAGGTCTACATTTAGATCCCTGAGTGTTCTCCAAACTTCTTTTCAAAAGGAGTGTACTAGCTTCCATTCCCACCAGCAGTGCATACGTGTTCCCTTTTCTCCACATCTACACCAGCATCTTTAGTTTTGGGATTTTGTGATGTGGACTATTCTTATTGGCGTTAGATGATATCTCAAAGTGGTTTTGCTTTGCATTTCTCTGATGATTAAAGATAATGAGCATTTTTTCATGTGTCTGTAGACTGTGCACCTATCTTCTTCAGAGAAGCTTCTGTTCATGTCTCTTGCCCATAGTGAAATGGGATCATTTATTCTTTTCTTATTAATAACTTTGAGTTCTGTATGGATTCTGGTTATTAGACTTTTGTTGGAAATATCACATGCAAAAATCCTCTTCCATTCTGAGGGCTGTCCATTTGCTTTACTTGCTGTGTTCTTGGCAGTGCAGAAGCTTTTTAGTTTGATCAGATCCCAGTAATGTATTTTTTACATTGCTTCAGTTGCCTGGGGGGGAGGTCTTCCTCATAAAGTATTCTCCCAGGCCAATTTTTTCAAGTGTTTCCCCTGCACTCTCTCCAAGAATTTTTATAGTTTCATGTCTTAAGTCTAGGTCCTTTAACCAGTGAGAGTCAACTTTTGTGAGAGAAGAAAGGTGTGGGTCCAATTTCAGTCTTCTACAAGTCGCCAGCCAATTCACCTAGCACCATTTGTTAAATAGGGAATCTTTTCCCCAATTTATATTTTTGATAGGCTTGTCAAAGATCAAATGACAATAAGTGTCTGGGTTCATCTCTTGGTTTTTGGATGTCTGTTCCATATCTACCACTCTATTTTTGCGCCAGTACCATGCTGTTTTGATCACTATAGATTTATAGAATAGTCTGAAGTCTGGTAGTGTGATTCCTCCTGATTGGTTTTTATTTCTGAGTAATGTCTTGGCTATTCAAGGTTTTATTGGTTTCCATATAAAATGAAGTACTAATTTTTCCAGATATTTAAAGTATGACAGAGGTGCTTTAATAGGGATTGCATTAAATCTGTAGATTGCTTTGGCTAGTAGGGACATTTTAACAATGTTCATTCTTCCCAGCCATGAGCATGATATATTTTTCCGTTTGTTAATATCTTCAGCTATTTCTTTTCTCAGAGTTTCATAGTTCCCTCTATAGAGATCTTTCATGTCCTTTGTTAGGTATTCTCCCAGATATTTCATCTTCTTTGGCTCTATTTTAAAGGGAATAGAGTCCTTGATTGTTTTTTCACCTTGATTATTGTTGTTGTATATATAAAGGATACAGAGTTGTGAGTATTGATTTTGTATCCTGAGACACTGCTGTATTCCTTGATCACTTCTAGGAGTTTGGTAGTTGAGTCCCTGGGGTTATCCAGATATACAATCATATTATCTGTGAAGAGTGACAGTTTGATCTCCTCTGACCCTATTTGGATACCCTTGATCACCTTCTCTTGCCTGATTGTGATGGATAAGACTTTCATTACAATATTAAAAAGCAATGGAGACAGTGGGCAACCTTGCCTGGTTCCTACTCTGAGTGGAAATGATTTCAATTTTAATCCATTCAATATGATATTGGCTATGGGTTTGCTGTAGATGGCCTCTGTCAGTTTAATAAATGTCTGTTCTATATTTTCTTAAGCATTCTGATCAAGAAAAGATGGTGGATATTATCAAAAGCTTTTTCTGCATCAGTTGAGAGAATCATATAGTCTTTGTTTTTTGTTTTATTTATGTGATGTATTATATTTATAGATTTACGTATAGAGAACCATCCTTAGGACTCTGAGATGAAACCCACCTGGTCATAATGTATAATTTGTTGATGTGTTGCTGGATTCTGTTTGTTAGAATCTTATTGAATATTTTTGCATCGATGTTCATTAGAGATATTGGTCTATAATTTTCTTTTTTTGTTGGGTCTTTTCCTGGTTTGGGTATCAGGGTGATATTTGCTTCATAGAATGTGTTGGGACATATTCCTTCTTTTTCAATGTTTTGGAAAAGGTTAAGCAATACAGGTACTAGTTCTTCTTTAAAGGTTTGGTAGAATTCTGACGTGAAGCCATCTAGTCCTGGGCTTTTCTTTTTAGAGAGATTTTGTATAGTTGATGCTATTTCAGAACTTGATATAGGCTTGTTCAACATTTCCACTTCTTTCTGGCTAAGTCTAAGAAGGTGGCATGTTTCCAAATATTGGTCTGTTTCCTTCAGATTTTTCATACTTCTGAGTTTTTAGAGTTTTTTGTAATATTCCTTGAGGTTTTTTTGAATTTCTGAGAAGTCTCTTGTTATTTCGTCTTTACCATTTCTGATTGATGAAATTAGAGATTTTACTCTTTTTTTCCCAGTTAGGTTAGCCAAAGGTTTATCTATTTTATTGACCTTTTCAAAAAACAAATTTTTGATTGATTGATCTGTTATATAATCTTTTTGTTTTCTATTTCATTTAATTCTGCTTTAATTTTGGTTATTTCTTTTCTTCTCCTGGGTTTGGGGTTGAAATGTTCTTCCTTTTCCAATTGCTTGAGATGTCCCATTAAGTTGTTGACTTCCTCTCTTTCCGTTCTTTTGAGGAAGGCTTACTATGCTATGAATTTCCCTCTTAGGATTGCCTTTGCAGTATCCCAGAGCTGATAATTCATGTCTTCGTTATTGTTTTCTTCCAAAAATTTGGTAATTTCCTTCTTTATCTCATCTCTGACCCACCTATCATTCAGCATAAGGTCATTTACTTTCCATGTTTTTGTATGAGTATGCAAATTCCTGTTGTTACTGAGTTCAACTTTTATTCCATGATGGTCCGAGAAAATACAAGGAATAACTTCTATTCTTTTAAATTACCTTAGGTTAGACTTGTGACCTTGGATGTGATCAATTTTGGACGATGTTCCATGGGCTGATGAGAAGAATGTGTATTTAGTTTTGTTAGGATGAAATGTTCTGTAGATGTCTGTTACATCCAATTATTGAATGGTTAAGTTTAAGTCTAAAATTTATTTGCTGAGTTTCTTATTGGAGGATCTATCTAACACTGCCAGAGGAGTGTTAAAATCTCCAGGTATTATGGTGCTGGAGGAAATCAAGTTGCTCATGTCTGTTAGAGTCTCTCTTATAAATTGAGGCACATTCTGGTTGGGTGCATAAATGTTAATAATTGAAATCTCATCATGTTGAGTGTTACCCTTAACAAATGTGAAGTGGCCATCCTTATCTTTCCTTACTTTTGTTGGTTTAAAGCCTATTGTATCTGGGAATAAAATGGAAACATCTGCTTTTTTCTGATTTCCTTTTGCCTGAATTATAAATAACTATCCTTTCATCCTGAGACCATATTTATCTTTTAAGGTATGATGAGATTTTTGTATGCAGCAGATATCTGGCCTGACTTTTTGTATCCAGTCAGCCAACCTATGCCTCTTTAGAGGACAATTTAATCCATTAACATTAGTTGAGAGTATTGATAAGCCTGGTAAAATTTTGGGTATCGAGTATTTCAAAGGTCCAGTGGACATTTTTAATTCTTTTGCCACTGTGGAAGTTGGAGTATGATCAAAAGTTTCTGTGTGAGTTTACTTTGGTGGTAGAGCACTGTGCTTGTCATTGTGGAGGATGGGTCTGAGAATATCCTGGAGAGCTGGTTTAGTTATGGCAAATTTCTTCAACATGTGAATGTCATTAAAGTATTTAATTGTTCCATCATAAATGAAGATCAGTTTAGCTGGATACAGGATCCTGGGTTGAATGTTACTTTGTTTTATGAGGTTAAAGGTTGGTGACCATTCTCTTCTACCTTGAGAAGTTTCATCAGAATGATCTGCAGTCATTCTAATGTTCTTCCTCTTATAGGTTATGGTTTTCTTATGTCTGGCTGCTTGCAGAATTTTGGTGAAGTTAATTATAATGTGTCTAAGAGATGTTTTATTTGTATTGAGTCATGCTCAGGTTCTGAAACTGTCTGCTATCTGGATGTCAGAATCCCTTGCCATGTTTTGAAAGTTATCCTCAATTATCTCTTGGAGTAGATCATCTGGGCCTTTTGAAGCAACCTCTTCTCCTTCAGGGATTCCTATAAGGTGAATGTTTGCTCTTTTAGAGTGGTCCCTTAATTCTCTCAGGGAATGGTCCATTTTTGCTTTCCACTTCTCTTCCTCTTTGAGCATTTGGGAGCATTCAAAAGCTTTGTCTTCATTGTCAGAGATCCTTTCTTTTGCCTGCTCCATTCTGTTACTGAGGGATTCTACTGTATTTCTGAAATCTTTGAGGGCTGCAAGTTCTTGCCTCCATGTCTCAAAATCTTTGGTGATTTTGTCTTTGAATTCATTGAATTCTTGAGACAACTTTCTAATTACTCCTTGAAATTCTAATTCCATCTTTATCTCCATTCTGTTGATCTTATTTTCTATCCAAATTCTGAACTTGATTTCTCACATCTCAACCATTTGTTTTGAAGGATCATCTGGTGTGTGCGTTTTGTCATTCCTTGGCGGAGTTGATCTACTCTGATTATTCATGTTGCAAGAGTTTGTCCACTGATTCCATCCCATGATTATTTTTCACCATTTGGCTAAATGGTCAGGTAAGGTGCAATTGGATTTGGGGCTCCTGGACTTGTGGTTAACCAGCCCTTTGCCAAGGATCTGGGACTGGTGACTGTTGCTTTTCCCTTATAGCTTTGCAAAGGACCCATATAGTATTACAGTTTGAGGCTCTGGGGACCTGCTTGGTGTGGTGGGATCAGGTGGCTTTCTCTTGTATTCAGTTGGTCTTTGTTCAGTCCAAGTGGATCAGTGACTCCGGGTTGACGTCTCAGCTGTGGAGATATACAAGCAACTAAGACACCCACCCCCTATGGGCAAAAACTGGAAGAGAAAAGTCAACCCTTCATGTTACCACAGAACCAGGGTACCACCTGAGAGGGTCTTTGGGTGATTGACCCAGGTTAAGAGTTGCAAACCAATTGACCCACTCAGTACCAACTCCCATGTGAAAGAGTTCAAAAGGTCTCCAGCAAGTAGATAGCAAAGGACTACTGGCTGCTCAAATGTGGCTTGCTCTGGTGCTTTCTGGAGTCAGAAAGGTCCACCCAGCAGCAGAGTTGGACCAGAGGGCTGGTGTCTCTTTCCCTACTTTTCACCTCTTTCACATCTAGTCACAGGTAATGCCATGGGGTGTGGTACTGCTCCCTCCAATAAGCAAGTATGCCAGGGCTTTGCGCCTGCCAGAGTCAAAGGAAAGTCAATACTCCCTCAATCTGTCTACCACCCTCTGCCACCAGCTGGCTGGGGAAGCTGAGGCCTGCCTGCCTTGGGTACTCAGTGGTAACTGGGGAGTGTTCCACCCGAGCTCAGTCTGAACCTGAGGATATCAAGTCAGCAAATGATTTTCTCCTTTAGCCACTGAGCCTTTGCCCCAGCCACTCTGCAGCACTGGTATCCCTAGAGGGTGAGGTCTGGCTTCCTCTGGCAATCCTGAGTTGGGGAGTTGCCTCTTCAAGATTAGATTCCTACAGAATCGCTCTACTTTTGCTGAATCTTGTTGATGGTGTCCCCGTGCAGCTCCCAGGTGGCTCCCACGGCCAAGAAAGCAGCTGTAGCCACGGCTCTGGGAGCGCAGGGAGTGCTGCTTCAGCAGCAGGGCAGGGTGCATGGTGCATGGTTCTGGTGGGGTGGGCACACGTTGGCTCTGGCAGGGTGGAGGCGCAGCAGGTGGCTCTGGCTGGGCAGGGTGTGTGGTGCGCAGAGGCTCCAGCAGGGCAGGGGTGTGGCTGGCAGCTCCGGCAGGGTGGGCATATGGCGAGCAGCTCTGGCAGGGCCACACGAGGTTCTCGAGCCACTGGCAGGTCTGGCAGGATGGAATGTGCTGCTTGCAAGTCTCCCCCCACAGCTGGTTTACACTTTCTCAGAGCCAAGCCTGACAGCCTCCCCCCCCCCACTTTGTCTACACTACTGCTGAGCTCACTGTTATAGTGTATCTTTTCTACCTCAGCCCTTGCAGTGCTTGGACTTGGCAATGAACTGCAGATATTCTGGTCTCTGCAGGTGTTAAGCTTCTGGACTGTCAGGTGAGGGGGAAAAGGTGGACTGGAAGTTCAAAATGGCAGGGAAAACGTTAGTTCAACTTTCATGCCTGGCAAGAGAGTGCTCAAGGTAACAGCAGGGTTCCTCTGGAGAAGTAGTCCTCACTTCCTACAACTCTCTCCCATGGGGTGAGACAAGAGATCCTCAGTTCATCGCTCACCTATAGAAAACCTACAGCAAGCAAAGGGAAAAAAAAACTCTCTTGACGTATGGGACAGATGCTTTTCCTTTGGGGTGAGTTTTGTACCTGAAATTTGCTTTCTTGGAGTAACAGCTCGCCTTAGCAGAGGTGACGTGCAGTTATGACTCCTCTCTCAGCTTGGCTCCCAGTCTTCAGCTTCATTGGGTACTTTCTGGTCATTATCCTTCCCTCTGGATGAGAGTTTCTGTCAAAAGCTGGCTCCAGTTGGCCATCTTGCCCCTCCTCCCAAAAGCACATTTAAATTAAATTGTTCTAAGCAGTTGAAAGATGCTTTAAAAAAAAATCTTACACAGAGATAGAAAACAAAAAACAAGTCTCTTTTCTCTATCTCACTCCTACTGTATCATTAATGGTAGCCATGATTATTTTTTATTATATATATTTTTCAGAACTTTTATTTATTTTATTATTTTATTTTATATTTTTTAATTTTTAATTTGCTTATATACTTTTTTAAGACAGAGTTTCACTGTTGCCTTGGGTACAGTGCCATGGCATCATAGCTGACACCAACCTCAAACTCTTGGGCTTGAGCAATCCTCTTGCCTCAGCCTCCCTATTAGCTGGGGGTACAGGTGCCTATCAATAGTGTCCAGTTAGTTTTTCTATTTTAAGTAGAGATGGGGTCTCACTCTTGGTCAGGCTGGTCTGGAACTCTTGAGTTCAAGCAATCTATCCACCTCAGCCTCCCAGAGTGCTAAGATTATGGATGTGAGGCACTGGGTCCAACCTGTTTTTTTGACAGAGGCTCACTCTTTTGCCCTGGGTAGAGTGTCATGGCTTCATCATAGCTCACACCAACCTCAGACACAGGCTCAAGTGATCCTCTTGCATTTGCCTCCCCCGTTTATTGGTGCCTTCTTCCATGCCAAGCTTTTTTTTTTTTTTTTAAAGTAGAGAAAGGGTCTCATTCTTACCCAGGTTGGTCTCAAACTCCTAAGCCCAAGAGTTCCACCTGCTTCAGCCTCCCAGAGTGCCAGGATTACAGGCATGAGCCACCACGCCCGTAACCTAGCTATCTCATGGATGTGCATATCTTTGTAGTGAGACCTTTGGTTATTTGTAGTTTCCTTTTTTCTTTCTTCTTTTTTTTCATTTCTGTAAGGAATGGAAAGAGAAATGATTTATGATGTAAAATTTGGTTGGTGTCTTCAGTTGTTTCCTCTAGATAAATTTTGACAGTGGACTTGTGGGCCACAGGATATGGAAGTTTTTAGGGGCCTAGGTCAGTGTGTGCAGCCACAAGGCTTTCTAATGTACCATCTCTCCTCTCAGCTACCCATAGGTAAGTGACGGCTACCATAGCAATAGAGTGACACCAACCTCAGCTCAGTGAGTTCCTGAACCAGTGAGGCTTTAGGCCCTGGGATTCTAAAGTTCTTTCAAGCCGCAAGGCAGGGTCCTCCTTCTTGGTCTGAAGGAGTCTTTGTGGTGCCTTCTTCGAAACTTCTGCTGCCTGGCACCAGGTGGAGCCAGGTTTAATTGCTTAGCTCCATACACCTGTAAAGAACTCATCATGGGTTATTCTCCCTCTGAACTGCCATGCGTGGGGGGAGAGGTACCCCTTGGGTTGGCAGAGCAGGTCCTGTGTCTCGTGTCAAGGAGAAGAGAACACACAAATTTTCCTTCTTGATAATTGTATTATTGTCATGGTACATTGTCAGTTATTGAGATCTTTCTATATGCCAGGCTCTTTTCTGTACTGTATAGATATTAACATGTTTTATCTCCTGGTTTCTCCATTTTACAGATGACAGCAGTGCGACACACAGAAGTGACTTGCTCATGGCCACACAGTCAGGAAGAGCAGGGATAGGCTTTGATCCTGAGCAGCATGGACTCATAGCCCAGGCTTCATAACCCCTGCATTCTCTTGTGCCCAAAGTCAGAAGTCCCTGTTTCTTTAAAGAGAGCCTTCTAGAGTCTTCCAACTCTCTGTGCAGCCAGAACTTCTGGAAGTCTTGCCTTCTTTGTTCACCTTTTGGCTGGCTTTTCTTCTGTTTGCTGAGGGTTTGTAGCAGAAAAGCTTTTGAAGTTGGACAGTGCTACTTCCTAAGTAAGCTTGGGCAAGTTATGCAACCTCCCCAAGCCTCAGTGTCCACATCTGTAAAGTAGAGAAAATCCTGCTGACCCTGAGGGTCACTGTGAAGGTTCTGGATTATGTGAAAGCTCTGAGAGGTAAAAGGTGTAAGATCAGCAGTCTGTCTCTTTCTGCCCATGCCCTTCTCTGTTCCGCCTGATTCCTCTTAGTCTTGATCTTCATAGTTATAATTCCAGCCTATTCAGTTTCTACCAGATCAAAAAAGGAAGCTCATTCCCTGGGTATGAGAATAACATCAACATTTATTGAGCGTCTACCACTGCTGGGCATTTTGCTGTCTGCTTCACATAATAATTGCAAATCCTTGCAACAATCTGGGAATAGATTTTTTTATCTGAGGGGAAGCAGAGGGTGGGAGGGTGGGGGGCTCGTTAGATGTCTGCTGGCCCTCATACTCACCTCCATGGGGTACAGCGCTCCTAAGCTATACGGGGGGCAGGGGCATCATGTATGCCATTAATTTCTCTCTCCTAATCATTGTCTCTTATAGCCCTTCTGAGTCCAAATGCTCAGCCATGTTCTGCCACCTAAAACTGTTCATACATTATGAAGAGAAAAGATGGAGCCCTTCTGGGGGTAGACATTGGCCTTTCGTGTTTATGTACTGGGCATGCTTGTGTGCACGATGTTCATCACAAGGATAAAAGATGTTTTTTCCATTTTGCATTTGATATGTGGTGTCTGAGATCCTAATTAGGCCTTTATAGCTCCCAAATTACATGCTTTTACATGCCTGTGATTATCTCAATAGGATTAACAGTCCTTTTTCCGTAAAGATAATTGAGATCTCTCACGGAGGCATATTTTTATTACTGCAACATAGTCTCTAGCCATCCCTCCACAAAGTCTCTTATTGTTTTCTAGTAACTGCTTTTCCACCTTACCCTTATCAGGAAATGTTCGGTGATCATCATGAGGCTTCTTCCTTAATTATGCAAACCTGGGTAACCGTTATGTATTTTCTCTCCCCTCTACTCCTGATGGCAGGTGCCTGGAGATTTGAGCCAAACATCTGAAGACCAGAGTTTGTCAGATTTTGAAATGTAAGTCCATGGTGTTCACTCATGAGGGGTCCTTTAGAAGTAGGACTGTGCTGTTGGCTTGTGTCCAGGAAGACTACAGAAGGATACAGAAGTCATTGTTCATATCTGCATAAGGTTGGTCTGGTCATTGTGAGCATGGGGGTTGATCTCCCGCAGCCCACCTCTGGCCTTCAGACATATTTTCTAGCCCCCGCCTTTTTTTGTCTAACATTTGAAAGTTGAAAGATACCATGTAAAAATTTAATTTTTTTCCTTTTTTTTTTTTTTATAATTAGATACCAGACCACTGTAAGGCCACAGTCCACTAGAGCTGAGTAGTAGCCACCCCTTCACACAAGGCATGTGCTCCTCAGGTTACTGCAGTCCCCACTTGTCTCCAGTGCCCAACTCTGGCACATTCTGTGTGACCCCTGGGTTATTAGAAACAGCAGTAGTCAGTGCATTGGCCTGATGTTTGATTGGATTAGGTTATTAGATTCTATTGGTGCCTTTGCTGATAACCCTAAAGGAAGTTAGTTGGTCAACTGATTCTTTTCATTCTGGTTGCCTTAGTTTTTGGACAAACAGTCCCCTTAGACTGGTAAAGGAAGTGGGGTGAGTCCTGGGTTAAAGGCCAGGCAGAACCTCCCTCTATCGTACAGTGTGGTGAGTGGAAGCAGGCTCAGCCTCTCTGAGAGAAAGGCTCACCTAGGAGAAGCCACTCCCAGAGACAGAAGAGGGGAAGGCACTGGGGAGAGTGTTTTAGAGCTGGGCCCACTTGTATGGAAACTTTAGGCACTAGGCAGGCTCCCTGACATCACTGATCCTGAGTTTCCTCATTCATGGGCTTGTGGGCAGGGCAGTACAGTGTGCAGCAGCTGCTAGGATGGCAGCCTGGTAGAGAGCAATAGTGAGGAGAATCTGGGAAGAGAAGTGAGAACTGTGGAAGGGAACCTCAGAGGCAAGTGAGGTGGGAGGGACTCACTGTTAAACCAAGAATTTACCAAGCACCTGCTATGAGCAAGGAACCTGCCAGGTCTTCAGTGGAGATGGTGAATAAGCCACCCTCAAGCAGCATTTGCATGGTCTAGGACACATCCTTTCTTCCCAGAGATTTGGATCTTTCTCCTGCCAGTTTGCTCATCCACACTAAAGTCAGAGGGAAGCAATGGCACCATTGCCCTCTCTCAAGATGGACTCTGAAAGAATGCCCTCTGGAGCATTACAAAGAATGCCCTCACTGACCTCTCCTTTCCCTGCACGGCAGCCACCATGACCATTTCCACTCCTCTAACTGCTTGGTCTTCCCTGTTCAGGATTTTTTCTTTATTTATCCAGCTCACACATGCATACCATTCCCTCTGTAGT
The DNA here is from genome assembly GCA_963575145.1 of Galago senegalensis. Classification (NCBI taxonomy): domain Eukaryota; kingdom Metazoa; phylum Chordata; class Mammalia; order Primates; family Galagidae; genus Galago; species Galago senegalensis. The sequence continues at coordinate 12,176 of CAUYTI010060088.1, forward strand.
AGGCATTCTTCTGACTCACTCATTCTTTATATCAACCATGTCAGAGATGACAGATTCAAGCCAGGATTCAGACCATGCAGTGCTGATCTGAACTCTGTGCTCTTCACAAATGTTAGTTCCCCTACCTGAAACACTTTCCACATCCTCAACCTCTTCTCCCTAACATGCCCAACTTTTAATATTCCCCAAAGCCTGGTTCAAATACTTCTTCCTCAAAGAAACCTTCTCTGATAGCCTAGACCAAGGCAGGCCTGCCTGGCATTTACTTTCCTTAGATCTAGTGTTCCTTGGTGGCACTTAAAACAGTGTTACTCAAATGATTTCTATAAAACAACTCTAAGCTTATATGCACCTAACAACAAAGCCCTAAAACAGATTATGTAAAAATTGACAGAAATAAGAGAAATAAATAATTCTACAATAATAGTTGGAGACTTCACCTCAGTTTCAATAATGAATAGAATAACTAGATCAATAAGGAAATAGAATACAATAAACCAACTAGACGTAACAGACATATATAGAACATTCCACCAAATAGCAGAATATACATTCTTAAGTGAATCTGAAACACTCTCCAGTATAGATCATTTGTTAGGCCACAAAACAAGTCTCAATAAATTTTAAAAACTGACATCATACAAAGTATCTTTTATGACCACAATGAAATAATTTTTATAGAGATGTATCTCTCTCCTGTTAAACTTCATGTTCTACGAAGAAAGAGGCTATGTCTACTTATTGTCCTATTTCTACTACCTAGAATAGTGGGTGGTTTGTAGTAGGTTCTCAACAAATACTTATTTAATGAACAAACAAAAGAATGAAAAAATGAGCAAGGATTTGGGAAGTAAAGGGTCATGTGAACATTTTTTTTTTTTTTTGAGACGGAGCCTCAAGCTATCCCCCTGGGTAGAGTGCCATGGCATCACGCTCACAGCAACCTCCAACTCGTGGGCTCAAGTGAGTCTCCTGCCTCAGCCTCCCAAGTAGCTGGGACTATAGGCGCCCGCCACAACGCCTGGCCATTTTTTTTGTTGCGGCCATCATTGTTGTTTGGTGGGCCCGGGCTGGGGATTTGAACCCGCCACCTTAGGTGTATGTGGCTGGCGCCTTAGCCGCTTGAGCCACAGGCGCCGAGCCAATCATTTTTTTTTTAATGTTATTTTTGCAGAGAGGTTCTCATTCTCTTGCCCAGATTGGAGCACAGTGATGCCTTGAACTCATTCAACCTTGAACTTCTAGGCTCAATGATCCTCCTTTCTCAGCCTCTCAAGTAGCTAGGACTACAGGTGCATATCACCATGCCCAGATAATTTCTAAGAAATTTTTTGGATATTTTTATGTTGCCCAGGCTGGTATCAAATTCTTGTCCTTAAATGATCCTCCCATCTCAGCCTGCCAAAATTCTGGAATTACGGGCGTGAACCACTGCACCTAGCCATAAACAATCAATTTTGGTAAATGTTCAGTGTGGTAAATATACTAAAGGGAGAAATGCCTAACTCAGTCTCAGGTAAACTCACTATAGCCCTGGGAAAGTTAGTAAAAAGAATGTTAATTATACTTGTGTCCTCACCAATTCAGGAAAGTTAGTAAAAAGAATGTTAATTATACTTGTGTCCTCCCTGTCCCCTGTTGACAGAGGAATGAAAGGGGTGTGCTGTTGGCACTAGCATGGTGCCAGGGACCTTTATAGGAATAATGTCATTGAACATATAAGCCAGTTTAGTGGCTCAGAATTGCAATTTGTCCTTTGCTCTCTGGGGAAGTGACCAATAGGGCTTGTGTTACCCCTTGAATGAGGTCACCATCTTGGCTCAGGACTTAGAAGAAATGCTGCTTCTGGGGAGAACCAATACCTCAGGTTATTTGCCTTATGAAGAGAAAATGGCCTTTACTCTAGAGCTGTGTTTTTCACCTTTTTTAATCTCACAGTACACTTGAACTATAGTTAACTACTGTGGCACACTTAAATTATGTTGACCAAAAAATGAACAACAAAAAAAGATATACTTACTATGCTTTTAACTTCTTTCAGAAATACTTTAATTAATGATGTTTAAAAATTTTTGTGGCACATCTGAGATTCTCTCACTGGTTGAAAATCACTGCTCTAGAGGTTGTGAGAACATTGAGTCATGGAATCTTCCATCATCAACATCTTAAATTGTGTCCCAAGCACAGGAAGCTGGCTAATTTTTATGAGCTGCTCTTAGAAGAAGGGCTGAGGGAAAAGCATTTAGCTCTGGAGCAGCTCTTCCATAGAGGCAAAGTCTGGGACCTTCCAGAATTGCACAGAACTACTGTGATAACTATTATGGTTGATCTTGATGTTTCAGCAGCAATCAGCTTATTAGCTCTGTGTGATTTGAATCCAGCCAGGTGGCAATGTGGGGGGGTGGGGTGTGTGTGTATGTGTGTACCTGGTGCCTCAGAGTTAAGTTTAAAGTCATCACAATCACATAAGGCAAAGCAGTCATAGAACCAAAATAACCCTTAAAATTACCTTAAATAGTCCATATAAGAATTACATGAGTTAATACAGATAAAACCATGGAGCTCATACATTGTAGATACTCATGAAATTATGTTGTATTTGAATTTAAGATACTAAATACCTATCACTGTCATAGCCGTGGGTATTGATCTCCGTAGCTCTTTTGTGGAGTCTGATTTTAAAATGGGTGTCAGGGTCTAAAGTTAGCATAGTGGCCAGGTGTGGTGGCTCACACCTGTAATCTCAGCACTCTGGGGTGGGTGGATTGCCTGAGTTCAGGAATTTAAGACCAGTCTGAGCGAGACTGAGACCCCATCTCTAAGAATAGCCAGGCACTGTGGTGTGTACCTGTAGTTCCAGCTACTTGGGAGGCTGAGGCAAGAGGATCACTTGAGCCCAGGAGTTTGAGGTTGCTGTGAGCTATGACACCCTGGAACTCTACCCAGGGTGACAAAGTGAGACTCAGTTTCAAAAATGAATGAACAAAGTCAATAGAGTGAGGAGATAGTGTGTCTCTTCTGGGTGCCCTAGAAATTCTTTATCATCATTTCACATGACCTCCCATAATAGCTTTCTTTGGGCTTCCAGTTTTCATCTTCTTAGATGTGGAAAGTGAGGTTCAGATAAATTATAGGCCAATGTCAGTCAGTAGGAACTGGAGGGCAGCTTTTTCTCATCCAGAGTTCAAATTGCATATGCACATATGTGTGTGTCTGTTCATGGACAGGTATAAATAGACAAATGTGTGAGTTTATATGGGCTGAATGATAAGACTAAAGTGTGTCCTTTAGCTTTCTCCCAGCTATGATGTATGTTGTTATAAATTGCTTGTGCATAGTGCCTCTTAGAGGAGAGAACTGTTTCTTGTTCTTGGTTTTTGTTAAGTTAAAGTGACTGACTGTGATCATCTCTTTCATTTGGTCAGATCAAACCGGGCGCTCATCAATGTCTGGATCCCCTCAGTGTTTCTCCGGGGTAAAGCAGCGAATGCATTCCACGTGTACCAGGTAAGTGCCTGGTCTTCAGATGGGCACCACAGCTGGGTGGAAGGACACCCAGTCATATGCATGGTGCTTTGTCTCTTGCTGGTGGAGCATGGTAGTTATGAGGCAGTGGCCCACCAAAGGCCAATTGGCTCCCCAGATGCCCTAGAACAGGTGTCCTCAAACTACGGCCTGTGGACCGCATACAGCCCACCTAGAACATTTATCTGGCCCACAGGGTGTTTTTCCCACCACTTCCTGTTCTGCTTAGCAGCCGACTCATCCCAAGGCCCACAGTCCGGCCCTCCAATGGTCTGAGTGACAGTGAACTGGCCCCCTGTTTAAAAAGTTTGAGGACCCCTGCCCTAGAAACATAGTCTGTGGTCTTCATTCAGACAGACAGGAACAATTGGGTAGAGCTTCCTCATGCCAGTTGGGCCTACCAGTGTGACTGCTGCAGGATCTTCGCTCCCACTGCTTGAGTAGAAATGAGGATTTATTGGCTTGTGTTGCAAATGCAAAGTCCAGAGGGAGGTCAGGCCTCAGGCACAACTATAGCTGTGGTCAGGAGTATGCTGCTGTCCCCTGTTTCCACCTTTTGGTTGGCTCTCTGGGTTGATGGGATGGGTCCTGGCAGCACCAAGCTGTCAGCCTATCTGGGTGGTTTCAGCAGAGTCCCTGGCCGTGTCTCACTGGTCAGCCTTGGACTGGGTGATGGGCATCTGAGACTAGTCCAGTTTGACTCAGGACCACCACCGCTAGGGTGAGAGTGACCTCACCCAACTCCAGTTCTTAGAGTGAAGAGAGGAAGGTCCCCAAGTGAAAAACAAATGACTCTTCCCTAAAGAAAGAACAATGGATACATGATAAGCAAAGACCGCAGATGTCTCCTTGGTGTGCTTGGGTCAGAGATGGCCACCCCCAGCTGGGGGCTAGCATCTAAGACTGCAGGACCTTTGTCAGCTTTGGGGGTGACTTTGCCCAGCCAATGAGACCTCAGTTTCCCCTCTTCTTTCTGGTTGTCTGGTGTCTCCTTCAACTCTGCATTCTTATCCCCTTTTTTCCCCTTTTTGCTCTTTCTCTGTTGTGCCATGGACTCTGATTTCCAGACTTTCATGTTCATTTGTTCTGGAACTGCTTTGTGTTCCCCACCTACCCATAGCTATTCCCTGTGTCTCCTGTCCTCGTATGTCAAAATAATTGTCATTAAGTTCTGATTTTGTTCCCATGAGCTCTGTAGAGACGCTTGGGTTTGTTATCACTATTCTAAGTGGGAAGTTAACCCATTGAGGAAGACTTCTTGGTTATTGAGGTATTTTCCCCAGAGAGTTGGATGGTTAAAAAAAAAAAAGGATACGGCAGTGCCTATGCCTCAGAGGGGTAGGGTGCCATCCCCATATGCCAGAGGCGGCAGGTTCAAACCCAGCCCCGGCCAAAAAAAAAAAGGATGCTGGACTTGAAAGTAGGAGCCCTGGTTTAAGTCCTGTGACCTTAGGGTAATCTTAGTTTCTTCATTTGTAACCCAGAAATAATCCTGTAAAACTGTTGTGAGGTTAGAAATATATGGTACACTGCAGACATTTATTTCTTGCTTTTATTTATTCTTGCATTTATTTCTTGCTTTCCCAAGTGATCCCTGTGTCTGCGCTTGGTGTAAGCCTGATGTGTGCATGTTACTTAACATCTTATAGGCAGCTGAACTCGAGTTTGCATGAGAAGGTTCCGTGGCACGTTCAGCTGGGCAACAGCGGCATTTCACTACATATTGGGAGAATCTGAATGTTCGTCATGCTTCCAGTCTGGTTTAAAAAGAGAATTAGATATGATGGATTTTCAGATATTTTCTTCTCTTTCTCTTTTTGTCCCAACTAAAAAAAAGGTGGGGGGGGGGCACTGTTATTTGAGTGTCCTTCAAGTCTGCTTTGTGGTCATCAGAAATCTGGGAGGTACTGCTTGGATATGAACCGAGTGAAGCAGACACTTTATTTTAGAGCAAAATTAAAATGTGATATCACTGGAGAGCTCTCCTTGACCTTTCAGTTTTGACTTTCCCATCCTCACCCATGAAGAGACTTGGCAATTTTTAGCTTCTGAGAGTGAGCTACAAGGCAGGCCTAGCAAATATGCCGTTGCCTGGGAGATTGTTGCCACAGTGGTCACTGTGGCGTTAGAGCCACTCTCTTGCCATCTTTCACTGTGTGAGAGCTTTCTGGATGTGGTCCTGGGTTCAGGCAGCTGTGGGCCTGGTGGCTCCTGCACCATCCGGAACGACCTCCTCCCATGTCTCTGGACTCTTTCCTGTCTTACCCTTGGGTCCTGTGACTGTGCTCTTCTCAGAGAGCTGTGCTTCTGGTCAGAGCCGCGGCAAAATCTGAGCATGTGTTTGGAAGCATTTAGAAAGCCTCTGTTACAGTGTTTTTTATATAATGATATTGGATAAAAGGTGACTAACTTAAAATACTGGTACCATTGGACAGTATTTCTTTTAGATTCCAGAACATTATTTTACTTACCCCAAAATAACCAGAATGTTATTTTAATTAACCAAAAGATTTGAGACAACTTCTAGAGAAATGTATGGAAAAGAATGATGAAAGTAGTAAAAAATATCAAACTAAGATTTAAAAAGAAAAAGTGGAAATTATATATGTTTATCATGAGGTCCTACACAGTTGCTCTCAAGTGTGAATTTCTTATGAGCTTCCTGGCAAACATTGTGAAAATGGAAATGGGGTTATTTGGACAATTCTGTTGCTAATGACAGAGTTCCTCAAAAGAAACAGTAAGAGAAATTTCCACACAGGGAAATTTAGAACAATAATAATGGATATTGTAGTCAATCCTCAAATATATCACTGTCAGGTTTTGTAAGATCCACCTCTAAGAAAGCCACGGCCATAATCCCAAAGTGAACATAAATTTATTTGGAGAGCCAGGACATGTAACTTCCGTAACAGAGCTGTGCTGTCAGAGCCACTAGCCTTCTGTGGCTCTTCAGATTTTAATTAATTGAGATGGAATGAAATGAAAGCTCTGGCTTCTTGGTCACATCAGCCACATTATAGGTGCTTTAATAGCCACACATGCGTGGTGGACTGGGTGCTGCTGGTGGAGCATCTCTGCCAGCACGGAAGGTTACCTGGTGGCGCTTCTCTGGAACAGAGTCTCCCTGAGTGCAGGACAGCAGGGTGATTGTATGTGGGATGAGCCAGGTTCCAGAAGGACCAAGACTCGGCATTAAATGCCAGACCCTGCAGGGGGACGCCCCTTCCTGTGTCCACTCTTCTTGGCTCCAGTTATGTGGAGGAGAAAGTCTCTGTGTGTCGCTGGCCTGCCCTTCCCACCAGGAAGGCTGGGGGTCAGTGCCTCTGGTAGGCAACAGGCTTGAGTTTAACTAGGTTGTTTTTTTTTCATTGTACTATTTCCACATTTGCCCCTACTTGTGGCCAGAATTCTATTTTTCCATTTACCCTGGTGATGCTCAGTTCCCTTTTAAGCTCTAAGTAAAAAGGAAATGAGTCATTTTAAAGAAAGATATTAAATAAACAATAGTGAAAATAGTAAAAAGTTTAGCATGGTGCTGTGTGAATGAGGAGTATTTGGGAAATAGTGACATAAGAAACAAATAGGCTGTGATTTAAAAAACACTAATAATAAACACCAACCGCCTCTCACCGGATTGTGTGTGTGTATGTGTGTGTGTTAGACAATAGTTTTATTCAGTCCTCACAGCAATCCTGGGAGGGAAGAAACTCTTATCACCCACATTTTGTAGATGAGGAAACAAAAGCACAGAGAAGCAGTCATTCAGGAACATGTTTTTGTAGCCCCCTAACCGATCTCTTACAAGGCTCTGGACAGACTCCCTGTCACTGAGTGAGGGTAAAATCAAGGTCTTTATCCATCCTAGAAGCAGCTAGGACACTTGCTGTCATTCTAAAGGAAAGGTCCCAGCCCAGCTAAGATCTCACCCCTGTGGACAGTTACCTGCATCCCCAGGGTGTGGGCTGAGGACACAACTGCAGCCACGCCAGGAATCTCCCACAGGATCTCTCTGTGCCCACGGCAGTGCACAAATACCATCCATCACACCCTCCAAATCTGAGAGCCAGGCTGAGGTGGTTTTGCCTTGGAAAGTTGTCAGCGCAGGTTCTGGATCACAGGATTTCAAGGATGCTCCCTTGAGACATCTTTGAGCAATGTTAAGTTCCTGAGAACCTGGCTCAATGGACCACTGGGAAAATATACTGCAAAATGCCCAAGGAACCGAGATAATTACTTGCTGCCTGCAGTTGCTGCGTCTTCTCCACATGTGCTGTGGAAGAGGTTTGGAATTATATTTGGCACAAAGGATCCTAGCAAGAAGTGCTGTATTTTCAGAGTATTAAATGAAAGTTATTAAAAAGGATTTAAACTCATGTGGTCCCAAGGGGGGCCTGATGTGTATTCCTCCACCGAAAGTAAGAAATGGTAGCATTTGACCCCCCTCTCAGGACAAAAGTAATGATATCCAGAGATGTCAGTTGTAAATTTTCTCCCAAAAGGACTTCTTTCATTTTTGGCCCTGCTGATGCCTGGCTACCCACAGACTCCAGAGACAAAATGATTAAGTGGCATCAAATAAAATGGAAAACAGAATTAAACTCAGTTTGTTCCTGTCCTGCCACCTTTTTCTCTTTGTTAACACACAGTTGTGTTTTTGGTGTGATTTTTCCATCACTTCATATGACAGTTAAATTTTTTGTTAATTAATTTCTACTTTATTTCTTTGCCAATGTTTGATCTTATTCCTCAGATGCCTTGACTTCCCAACAAGTTTGAGACTTTCTGTCTTAATATCCCACTGAAATGTTTCTAAAGATGTGTGTGACCTTAAAACAACCCTTATAATTTTTCTCCAGCAACTATTACAGCCACTGAATTGGCATGAGATAATACATCAATATGCTTATTTTCTGAGCTTTTAGATCTTTCCTTAGTGTAAGTACAGTTGGGGTCAGTCTTTTATGTAGGATTAACTTCAGCCTTTGCATTTAGCCACCAGAAACACAAATATTCTTTTTGCACATCAGAATTAATTGGGTCTCCTTTGTAAAGATTATTGCTTTGCTTCAGCAGTGCGTTTTCCTCGGAATGTTGTCTTGGCCTAAAGCAGGGGTTCTCAACCTTCCTAATGCTGCGACCTTTTAGAGCAGTTTTTCATGTTGTGGTGACCCCCAACTGTAAAATTATTTTCATTGCTACTTCATAACTGTAATTTTTGGTACTGTTATGAATCATAATATAAATATCTGATATTAGGAGACCCTGTGAAAGGGTCATTCGACCCCCAAAAGGGGTCGTGATCCACAGGTTGAGAACTGCTGGCCTAAAGGAAGGGTGGTTCCTCAGGAAGACTTGCTCGAAGTTTGTAACCTCAGCTGACTTCCCACCCACATAGCCTAGGTGGGTATTGTAAATGTTTCGTCCAGCTAAGTGTATTTGTGTATGTGTTTCAGGGAAAAATCTATTATTTGTCCCATTAATAACAGATGGCAGAGCATTGGCAGCTGCATGGAGCCTCAGGTTTGGGGGCAGTGTTGTTTTGGACTTCAAGCTTCTCGTTTCCCTGCTGCGCCTTTTCATCCTCTCTCCTAAGACGGCTTCCTCCCGGGACCCTCGAGTTTTCTGTAACTCACAGCTCTGTCTTTGTGCTTGCTTGGTGTGTATCTATGCAGAGAGGGAGGAACTCATTACATAGAGAAAGATGAAATGGCTGAGCCAAGTACAGAAATGGGAACTTCGGCTGCAGTAATGTGATCTGAGAAGCCTCAGCCCGGCAGGTACCATTCTAGATGGGGGCTGGGGATGGAAGACCCCCTTGAAGGCCAAAGCCCTTCCCTCCCATTCATGCCCAGCCACTCTTGTGCTGTGCATGACAGGCAGGAGAGACGGCTGGCTGTGGACTGAGGTGGCCATTTGCTGTTTCATGTCTGCGTTTGTTTCCAGCCAGCGCTGACCTCCTGGGCTCGTGCAGCGGAAACCCCGGGGGGCCTTTGCCTTTGTTCTTGCTGTCTCCTTCCTCCTGAACTCTCCAAAGGCCAAACCCCTCAGCCCCTCTGAGGACCACAGCACATTATCCCCAGCTGATCATTGAGTGCTCAAGCTCCTGGGAAAGCCTGATATAGGTGGACACAAAAAGCAAAGCACAGAACAGTCTCTCCCCCTCTGGAGCACGCACGTAACTTTTATTCTCTGTCACTGCTTTTGTCTTTCCAAACAAGAACTGTTACACTTTCTTTCATAGTATACTATATTTTGTCATGTATGATGCACACATTTTTGCTTAAATTTTTGAGGGAAAAAGAAGGGTGAGCATTATATGTGGGTAGTGTGGCATGAGAGTGGGGGAGCCCAGTGGGCCTCCTGGGGCCACTACGCCCTCCTACCTGGGCTCACTGAGTGCACAGTCTAGGAGGACCCAGGATCTAGTGGGAGTGGGCTGGAGATCACTAAACACTGTGATGAGGGGCAGGGTGGGGATGGGGCCAGTGAGGTGGGCCATGCAAAAGGGACTGGGAGCTCTACCCTGCTCTCAGGGACCTGCCCAGCTACCTGTAGGTGGACCAGCCTTGGAAGCTCCTGCCTTGCTGGCCACATACATTGCCATCTCTGCTATGGCCCCCAAGGAGGCGTGGAGGGAAGGACTCCCAGGAGAGAAGAAAGGGGCAGCCTTCACAGAGCTGGTGGCTTCAGGGGGGCAGAGTGATCTGCACATTTGCCTGGGGAGTATTAACCCTCCCCAGATGCATTTCTTGGCTGAAAGCTAGCCACTTTCTTCAGAGTTGTTTTCTTCAAAGTTTGAGCCAAAAATATTGAAGCACATTATACACTGCAAAATATGGTAATTCCTTTACTCATCTCAAAGGTATTTATTGAGGATCTGCTGTGTGCCAGACGTGTGCTAACTGGGCAGAGCCAGTGGTGAGCCAACCTTGACCTTGAGCTTATCGTCACCAACCTCACAGTGCATCGCTCTGCAGGGAGGGGGCAGGACCTCAGTCACCTGCAGCATGGAGGTGATGGTGTGTGGTGACATACAGTGTGTGGCCTGCCCTACTGTGTGCATGTTGCCTTTGTGATCTAATAGTTACTCAACTTGTGCTGAGCAAGTAAATCAGGAAGTGTAAATGGAAAAAGAATCCCCCGGCTCTGTTGAACATTCTGGCATGTTTATGTGTTCCCCAAACTTTACCTGGCATCTACTTTATCAAGAGCTCCAAGTCAGCTGCCACCAGGGCTGCAAGGAGCAAGATACCTTTGTCCTAAGATATCTGGCATCTGGTGAGGAGACAGGACCTCTGTGCACACAGCCACAGTGCAGGACCAACACCTGTGTGAGCCCATGGAGGCTTTGCAGATGGGTGGAGAGCTGGCCCTGGCAGGCAGCCCATGGCAGACAGCCCCAGGCTCTTTAACTTAAATTGTCATTTAGTCCTTTCCACAGGAGTGGCAGTGACTCTATGGGTTGAGTAACTCCTTCTGGGTCACACACAAGACCCTGCTTCACCCCTCTCTCTGTCAGCTCTGTGTAGCTCCCTGCCCCCACGTAGTCATGTGCCCGAAGGATTTGCTCCAGTGAAATGGACCTGTTTCTATAGCATGTGTCCTCCATGGAATTCTCCCCACCCTTTCATTGACCCACCACATGTTGTTAAAGCCACCATGGGCAGCTGGTGCCAAGATTGTATTCTTACAGGGAAGGGGGAAAGAGAGCCACAAAGATCTAAGTGTGGAATTGATGGGTCTCTGGGACTGTGAGGCATCCATTAAGGCAGAGGGTATTTCAGCCTTCAATGGGTAAAGCCATAGAATATTACAGTCCAGAGCAAACTTGGGGCTGGCCTCTGTGCATGTGTGTGTCTTGATGGGGGCTGTGTTCAGCACTACGTCTTATCAGCAAAGCTAAACAGTGGGCACTTGGCCTTCAGAAGGAGTCTAGGGTAGAGATGGGTGAGATAACCAGGTCTAATTTCTTTCTTTATATTCACTTTATATGTGAGGAAACCAAATGCTCTGACTTGCATAAAAATCATTCCACCTGTAGCACAGGGTCAAAGACACTGTGCTGCCTCTGGCCATTTGTCTTTCTCGGGGCTGACCTTCTCTCCCTGTCCTGCCCCGCTCTGTGCCCAGACATGTAAAGCTGCCCACTGTGTTTATTAGTCGGGGGACATGGGCAGTGGGAGCATGGTGCTGACACATTTGCTTGCCACAGAGATGAGCAGCTTTTATTTTGTTTTTTCTCTGTTTTGTGGTCACAGTTGTCACTCAACATCTGGTTTTGGTTGGGAAAGTTGTGTCTGTGAATGAAATAGCTCTGTTCTAATGGAAAAGAGGACCATTAAATAATTATTGTAAGTGTGGGGATGTTTCAAAGGGCACTGCAGGGTATTATAGCACAGCCATCTAATTAAAGCCAAAAAACCTGCAGCAACAACTCTCTTCCTTCTCCTTGGAGTGGACATGCCTGGTGGCGGTAGGTGGTAGATGAGCTACAGGGGAGGACCATGGGAGAGCAAGCAGGGTCCTCACTTCATCAGTGGTGCCCAGGGTGTGGTGGTGGCTAACAGGAGGCCTGAGGGTAAGGGGGAGTGAGCAGGTGAAGGGACAGATGGCAGGAAAAGTGAGGAGCTGCAGGAAGCTGAGAGGGAAAGACACAGAGGGGACATCTGAAAGAAGTGGGAAGGAGGCAGTGCAGGAGAACCCTCCCCACAGGTGGTAGGCGGGGCCAGTGCCTCAGGTGTCCCTGATTGTTCAGCCACTTGATCCCACTCAGTCCCCTGCACAGGCATCTAGAGCCCTGGCTTTGGGGCCTGCCCCGTGTGTCTTGGCCAAACCACTTTCTCCAGCCTCCTCTTGTTGGGTGAGATCATCTCTGACTTCCTGAGCTGTGAAGCCATCACTACCTGCTCCAGCTTGTGCCTAGTGCCTCCTGGGCCCTCAGGCAGGCTGCCCAGCCCCAGGTGCCCTGTCCAGCTCTTTGGGCACCTCCAGCCATGAGGGAGAGTGACCCAGGAGCAGGGATGATGGCACCTTGGAGGCAGCACAGTGGGTGTTCAGTGGGACTCCTCTACATGAGGGAGGCAGCCTGTTCCCTCCCTGCCTTTGGGCCTTTGTGGAGGTGGGCAGCACAGGGCTAGGGGCCCCACGCTGGGTCCCCCTGCCCCGATACTTCCGGCCTCAGCCTTTGACTTTGAGTGCCACCTCGCTGAGAGTTGTCACATTGTCTACTGCTCTTGAATGGCCATGTCCATCATTCTAAACGAGGCAGGATGTGAATAACTGTATATTCTGTCCTCAGTGTGCTCTGGGGATTGGTTCCAGGCCCTGTGGATACTGGTTAGCATTTGCATATTCCTGCGCACATCTTCCCGTGTACTTCAGATCATCTCCTGATTACTTATGACACCTGACACAATGTGAATGCTGTGTAAATTGTTGTTAGACTGTACCGCTTAGGGAATAATGACAAGAAAAATAGTATGAATGTGTTTGGTGCAGGTGCAGTTTAGAAACAGTATTTTCAATCTATGGTTGGTGGATTACATATGGCTGTGGGTCTGGCAGGTGCCGTGGGCTGACCGTGGAAGGTGGTGGGGGATATTTGGAAGGCCTGCTCTTTCTGTCAGAGCTCATGGTCGGTGGACTGCATACAGATGTGGGCCCGGCAGGCACCGTGGGCTGACTGTGGCAGGTGGTGAGGGATGTTTGGAAGGCCTGCTCTTTCCATCAAAGCTCATGGTCAGTGGACTGCATATGGATGTGGGTCCAGTAGATGCTGTGAGTGCACCATGGCAGGTGGTGAGGGATGTTTGGAAGGCCAGCTCTTTCTGTCACAGCTCATGGTCGGTGGACTACATATAGATGTGGGCCCAGCAGGTGCTGTGGGCTGACCGTGGAAGGTGGTGGGGGATGTTTGGAAGGCCTGCTTTTTCTGTCAGAGCTCATGGTCGGTGGACTGCATACAGATGTGGGCCTGGCAGGTGCTGTGGGCTGACCGTGGCAGGTGATGAGGGATGTTTGGAAGGCCTGCTCTTTCCATCAGAGCTCATCAGTGATGGCTCCAGTGGGGCCTTGGGGACATGGTCGTCATACACTGCCTTCACTTCCACCGCTGGAGCAACAGGAGCCTAAGGACAATTTGTTGGACGGTCATCTGTGTCCTCCTGTGCCCTCCCTTCTCCAGGTGTCCCTGTCACAGCCAGCTGGGCTTTTCTGTTCCTTTCTAATAAAAAGTCTCTCCTAGGACATTTTCCTGCCTGGCTATTGCTTTTCAAAAGCTTAAGACTGTTTGGTCTCTTTGTTCATCATCCTTTAAAGAGAGCTCCTGTGCATCTGTGTTGACCTGGGAGGACAGGTGGGGGCTCCCTCAAAACCCACTAGTGGGGCCTGGGAGGCTGGGAGCCTGGCCAGAGATCCTAGCCTGCCTTCCATGCAGCGATTGGGCCAGTGTCTGCAGTTGGAGGCCCTTCTGTGGGGGTGGGGTGGGGTGGGGGGCACTGCAGAACCCAGTAGTGGCTAAGGCACCTCCCCTCTAGGCCCGCCATCTCAGCAGGACCATCTGAAGTCTCCACGGAAATGCAATCAGCAGTTAACTTCTGGTACCCTTGAGCTTCACACTGCACAGAGGCCTTGTAATTACATGGGAGGGACAGGTTGTTCCTTCTCTCCCACTCCTGCTGAGCAAAGTCTAAGCACTTTAAAGAATCTCTAAGGTGAGTTAGTTTGGCCATGGAGGGCCTCTTGCAGGAAGGTTACTAGTTGGGTCTTAGGGACCTCACAGTCTGAGATCCACACTCATCAGCCCTCCCATCCTGCCTGATGACTGGGGTGGTCTGTCATCATCTGGAGGAGGAAGACTGAGGTGTCTGATCTCCTAGGACACTGTCTGGGTCCTCCAGGGAATGAAGCCAGGCCTGGCAAGGCGACTTGGTCCTCTCCACACCAAGTCTCCATGGAGGAAGAGATGGTACCTGTGCTGGAGAGCTGTACCCTGTGCCATGTGCTCTGCAGCCCAGCCTGGGACGCTGCTTTTCCCTTTACTGTGCCTAAAATGGTTGGGTTTGTAGGCATCTGTCAGACCCTCATCTCCCTTGACTACACCTGCACCTGAGTAATGAGCACCCATTCCATGTGTGGCAGGGGTCTGCTTCCCTTTCTCAATCACCTGCAGCCTGCAGGGACGCGTGGGCTCTGGGGACCAGGGAAAGACGAGGGACGTTGCAGCCCAGTAGGCTTACTAGGGTAGCCCTTCCATGTCAGCCTGTGGGCAGGTGGGCAAACCAGGCCCCAGAGGGTGGTATTCTGTTCCGAGATGCTGGCCTCAGAGGCCACTAATGGGGCTCCTCTATAAAAGCCAAGTCCCTCTCAACTTTTCTTAAATTTTCCCCTCAACATCCACTTGGTACAGAAGCCGGTGAAGCCTGGGAGCATGCCAGGTCTCAGCCCAGTCACTCACTGGCTGGTCAGGGGTGCAAAGGTACAGTGAGCTGGGAGGAATATGTGCTCACCCTCTGCACAGAACAGTGACTCCACAACAATGTGTACTCTGAAACAGCTAGAAGAGAGGATTCTGAATGTTCTTACCACAAAGAAACACTGAATATTTGAGGTGGTGGATTTGCTATTACCTTGACTTGGTCATCAAACGGTTTATGCATGTATCAAAACATCGCATCATACCCAGTAAATATGAACAATTATTATGTGCTTGTTACAAATCTAAAAAAATGCATTGATGGAGCTCTTTGGGTATGTCAGGCTCTGTGCTCGGTGGGATTTGGCAGGATGGGGTCTGGGCTTGGAACCCGATGTGCTCAGGGCTCTTCCTTTCTGGGTCTGTGGGCATCTTGCGTTCTCCTCCAGGCCTTCCACATTCTGCTCATCCTCCCCAGGCTGGTGTACAGGAGATATTCTCAGTGTTTCCTACATTTATCCCATTCTGTGCTTACACTGTGGCGCACTATCGCTGTGTTCCCTAGATCCAGAAGGGAGCTTTGACAGAAGCCCCTCTTGTGTGCAGCTGTTCCAGCTGCCAGCTCTCCTGCACGCCCAGCCCTGTCTGTGAGGGTGAGGGGACCTCCCCAGGGACTTCGGGGGGGGGGGCCTTCTCCCTTCCTCCTGCCCTCAGCCTTCCTGCCTCTCCTGCTTCCTCCTCCCTTCTGTTTCTCTTCCTCCTTCTGTTTCCTCTTCTCTCTCCTCCTTCCTCTTCCCTGTTATTTCTTCCTGTACTTCTCTTCCTCTTATTTCCTCTCCCAGCTCTGTTTTATCTCTCCTTTCTCTCCCCAAACCCAGCTTCCCGGCCTTCTTCCCTTTCCCTTTTCTGCCTCTGGCCATCCTTGGTCCTAGGCACAGAGAGGAAACCATCATTCCCACACCACTCTGTTTTCCTGAGTCCCAGGAAGGGAAGTGCTGCAGGCAGCAGGTGGGTGAGCCTTCCCTCCCTCTCCTGACTGGGTAGCTTCTTGGTGTCCCATCTCCCCCCATTTGGCTGCAGACTTTCTTCTCTGAGCTCTTGGGAAGGGGAAGGGATTAGCTGAGTGTAGGGGGTACTTTTTTCTCCTGGAAGCCTAAACCACATGTGCACATGACAGCCCATGCCTGCCTGCCTGCCTGTGGAAGTTGTTTTAAATTAGAGGATCCCTGCATGTTGGGAAAATGTTCCCTGGCCTGATTACCCAGTTGCTCCTAATCATGATCACCTGCAGATTGTTAATGACCAATTATTCTAATACAGATATAAAATCAGTGTTAGTTGGTCAGTGATATTTTTATTCTTAAGACAGTAATAACTTTAAATGTCACTTTTCATCAATTGCTGTGAAACAAGTGCTCCACATGCCAGTGCTCCCTAAATTAACCTAATCAGGGAAGAAAACAGGTCTGGAATCACAACACAAATCAGATTGTTTTCCTAGTGGAGTGGCAGGGAGGGAAAGGGACCTCTTTTATCTGGCTGTGGTCTCAGGGTTTCTGAATGTTGGTTGGTCACTTGGGCCCGTTTCTGTCCCTTTTTTTCTGGGGTTTTCTCCACATGTCTGTTATCAGTTCTGGTTTTGGGGTCTCCTGTGCAGTCAGCTCAGAAGTCTCCTTCTCTAAGGAGGTTTCCCACCAATCTGATGTCCCCCTCACCATGCTGGGGGTGAGCAGGCTGGGGTCCTGCCCTCATCTGCAGTGGGCAAGGTAGCCCCCCACAGCAGAGGACAACCTGACCCCACATTTCTATAGTGCGGCAGTGGGGAGACCCCCATTTATAGTAAGCAACACAGGCTTTATATGAGGAGCCACATCTTGGCCCAGGAGCTGGTGATAGAGATGGAAGCAGAGCATCCCTGGGTTCCTGGATCCAGGGTCCTCTGGTGCAGCCACCTCCTCAGTAGGACCTGGCTGCTCCTGTATTGTGACCTCTCATATCCAGGGTGAAGGCCAAGCTGACCTCCACTCACCTAGTGTAGAGGACCGAGGACCAAGCCTGCCATCGAGACTCACTCTGTGTCTTTCTGTAGAGTTGCCTTGCTTTCTGTCGACTGTGTCCACAGCCAGGCTGCCATGGCAGTATGACCACAGGCAGGCCCTGAGGAAAAGGCCTGTATTTCTCCAAGGCCAGTGACACTCCTGGAATTGAGTCTCACTGTCTCTCCATGGTTGGGGACATACCCTTGTTTGCTAATCACAATGTCCAGGCGGGCCTTATGCTGTCAGGTCATACATCTTCTCTTCACGCCACAGGTCAGTGGGAGGGGTTACCCCAAAGGGAAGCAAGGGTGCTGTGACTGGCAGAAGGGGGATGGAGTCAGACTGGTTAAAGCAGCACCTGCCTACTGAGGACCTCAGGCTGTTCACAGCTTACCCTCAGATCAGAGCCAGGTTGGTGAGGGCACACTTCCTCACCCCAGGGCTCCTGCAGCACAGCTCGCCTTTGGGGCTGGATGCCTTTCTGGGGAGGGGTGTCCAGTGTGCTGCGGGAGGTTGAGCTGTGTCTTGGCTTCTGCTTAGTAGCACCCATACCCTGCCCCTGGTGTGATGATCCAGATGTCTCTGAGCATCTCCAGAGGTCCCCTGGGAGTCAAGACTCCCTTCTAATGAATAAAGAAATGAATGTGTCAGTAGCTCATTGTTGTCCAATATTTCAGACTCCAAGACACCATTAGCTGTAAGACTCATCCTGATTCCAGAGCTTTCAAAATTTGGCAACAATTTCTGTCTCAGAATCAATAAAATCTGGGTGTGCCCTTCTACTCCAGAGGCCTGAGAAATGAGAGTGAGAAGAAGCAGTGCATCAAATTATCCCCCCAAATCTGAGGGTGGGCCTGTTGTGGAAGTCACACCTTGCCCGTCTGGGTATTGGCAGGTGGTGGATATGGTGTTAAGTCCAGAGATGTGAGTTACACTTTTGCCTACTGTGAACTTTATTTCTTTTTTTTTTTTTCTGTTTCTGTATCCATAAGAGATGTAACAGCACCAACCTCACAGATCTGATGTGAGGGTTAAAGGTGATAATGGAGGCACAGCTACTTAGTTGAGGGACTAGCTGGTAGTGACTGCTCAGTAAGGCTGGACGAGGTGAAGAGGAGCCCCCTGGGGAGGCAGTGCAGAGTGCCCACAACATGGCAAACAGTGCTGATAGCCCTGCACATGGGTCTCTAACCCACTCAGAGACAGCATTCGCAAGGGAGGGAGGGCACTCCATATTGTGGTTGGACTGCAGGATGGGGACGCGAGGGACACAGATGTCTCTTAGGCATCTACTATATGCGAGGTGCTGCACTTGGCCCTTTTGTACTGTATCTCACTTAATTCTTATGTTGACCCTAGACATGTGGTGGCGAGTAGCTGCATTTTACGGATAAACTAAGACACAGGATGGGTAAATATCTTGCCTAAGGTCACAGCCAGCAAATAATAAAGGTGGGATGGTGCACGTGCCCCACAAAGCCCTGAAGCCTAACCAGTTGAAAACAGAGTGACAGAAGCCCAGGCAGCGTAACTTTACTCTCCACCCAGGGTGACCAGTGGGTTCCTAAGAGCCGAGGGGTGGGGATTCCGAGTAGCTGCTTTCTGCTTTTAGCAAGTCCAGGTGAAGAGCTAGTTAGGGAAAGACTACACGCTAAGGTCCTGGAGGGTGCTGGGGACAAAGCCTCCCTGGGCTCTGCCAGGCAGGCTCTTGACCCTGAACACCTGAAAACAAGCTGTGGTATATGTGCCATTTTCTCTGAAAAGATTTCTGGATCTTTCTGGGTATGAGTTCCCTTAACACAGATGGGTTATTTATGGGAACCCTGGCCTCTCCTAACTGCACACACAACTGAAACTTTCCCATCAAAGTGCTATCAGAGTTTAAGGAGGTGAAGTGTGGAGGGAACTTGGCACAGTGTCTGGCACCCGGGAAGCGCGTGGGGAACGTTAAACAGCTGCTGCCACTGCCATCATCAGCCGTACTCACCATCGTCACCATCGTCATCAGCTCTCTTCCTCCTCAGTCGTCATCATTACCATCATCGTCACCATCTTTTCACATCCTTTTTCCTTTCTTAGGAAAATTCAGTTAAGAAAGGGGCTGCATCTTACTGTTAAAGAATGTGTAGCTGGCAGGCTGTCTAGACCTAGGCTTGCAGCTCAGCTGTGCCGCTCACCAGCTATGTACCTTGGGCAAGTGATCATGCCTCTCTGACTTGAGCTTACCCGTCTGTAACAAGAGGTGAAAATACTTCCCTCACGAGCTGGTGACAAGGAGTTAGCCAGACATGCGCGAGGCTCAGTAAGTAGCAGTGTGTGCTGTGAGCGCTGGCCTGGGCACCTGTCCCCTTTTTTCATAAATAGATTAATGCAGAACTGGGCAGTGGAGACTTGGTAACATGACTCAATTACTTCAGAAGTCCAACAAGTAACTTTTCCGAACCTCATGCTGCAAAAAGCAGCTTGTTCTTTTCTTGGCTTTTCTGGTAACTGAAGTATTTGAACTTTGTTCCCTATGAGTCTTCCCTGGGGTCCCTGCCTCTGGGCCAAGTCAGCCCAGCAGCACCCCAATGCCGTCCCCATCCCTATTGCCATCATCCTGTGTACTCACGGTCATAACACTGCCCTTTGGGCTTGACGCAACCCTAACCAGCAAGCTCCATGTTTCTCTCCTGCTCCCCCTCCCCCCACATGGCCACCACCTTAAGCTGCTGCTTCCAACTCTAGGCAGCCAGAGCAGTCTGACAGAATTTCACTCTGTCGGGAAGCCTGGCACAGAGCTGGAATTCACAGCCTCTCAGGATGAGGCGCCGGCAGTATAAGGAGATGAGCTTTAAAGTTGGACTAGAAATGCTTTCCTTTATTGGAAAGAGGTAGGAGAAACGTCCGAAGCTTAAGGCTGTTGTCCTCTCCTGTCCACTTCCTTAGGAGACAAGGCTTCTCAAAGCCCAGCCCAGGCTAAACCAAAAACTGCAGCCCTCATGGTGTCATGCGCTGGTACAGGATACGTAAGGTGCTGAAGCCTCCTGGTGTCAGCACAGCACAAGGTCCAGAGACCATTGTCAGCTTGCTCAGCAGGGGAGGCATTTACTCATCAACGCACAGATTTGTATTTTAAACACAGAAATAGAAGTTATTATTCCCATGCTGTAGACCTCAGGAAAACATTCATCACATAAACATAAATCATAATAGCTGGCATTTGAACAGCTGCCTCATGGCACCCAGACTGTTTGTACATCCTGCTCCCCATCAGCCCAGGATGAACCCCGGGAGTGAGCAGCTCCCTGGTTTCAGATGAGGAGACTGCAGTATAGCTCAGATGTTGAATGTCCCAGCTCACATCTTCTGAGCCCAGTTAAACCCAGAGAGCAGTAGAGGGGTAAGAAGATGCTGTGTGCAGATGCTGAGTCAGCTGGAACAAAGGATAGGGTAGCACAGGGCTTTGAGTTCCTGTTGGAGAAGATGATGTTTCCAAGAGAGTCAGGTCCCTGTGTGTCGGTGAGCACCAAGGTATGGGTACATAATGTTCCATGCATCCTTGCGAGTTGGCAGCACACATGGGTGCCAGAGGAGATACACGTACTCACCTGAGCAAATGGTAAGGTTGACTCCACCAGCTGGTCCTTTCCACTCACTGAACAGGCTGGGCCCCATGCTGAGTGCGTTTGAGATGGATGTTCATGGTCACAACAACCCTGTAGAAGAAGTAGCATCCTTATTCCAAGGTGAGAACACGGTGATTTCCCCAAGATGATAGAGGTTCCATCATCCCGCTCATCCAAATAGGGAACAAGTGGTAGATTTAAACACGGACTTACTCAGAGTCCACATCTGAACCACTGCCTCCCACACCCAGAAATACTGACACCTCACCTGCTTGGTCACTTTCCATGTCAGAGCCCACTCTGTCTGTAGTAGGGGTGAGGCAGATGGCAGGGTGGGCTGGTGAATGGGTAGCAGATGGTCAGACTCCCAACAGGGCCTTGGAAAAGCCTTGAGCCTCACCCTGCTTTTCTCCCCACCTCCCCAGCTTTTCAGCTCCTCCAGAGAACCCAGACTCCTTCATACCTGGTGTACTTGCTCCCACTGTCTCACAAGTAATAAGAAAAATGCAAATGCAAGCATCAGCAAAATGTAAGATTTCTTTTCTCTACCAGATTGGTAAAATTTAAAAGATTGATAATGTCCAGTGCTGGAAAGTCCTCTTTTACCTTGTTGGTGTGATTAAAAATTGGTTTAGACTTTGGGAAAGCAATTTGGCTGCAGCTGTTAAAATAAAAAATGTCTATTCTCTCTACCTCTGCGTCTCCATTTCTAGCTATTTATCCTGGAGAAATACCTACATTGTGTGCAAAGAGGTCTGTACAAGGACAATCCTGACAGTTTTGTTTGCAATGGTCAGGAAATAGAAACCATCTAAATGTCTGTCGTCCAGAATAGTTAACTAAATGATGGCTCCTTCTTACTTCATGAGCCTGTGAAGAGCAAGGAAGAGAGCAGTCTTGTGCTCATTGTCGTATGGCCTCATTCACGTCCAGAACACACAACCCTAACGGCATCCCATCACGCTAGCCTTCACAGACCAGGCACCTCTCCCTCTCAGGAGAGCATTTGTCTTGCACCTTTACACCACCCTCACTTTCCAGGCCTTTGGAATAAAAGATGACACCATATTTTGTTGATTCTGAGTCAGGCATTGTCAGCAGATTTTGACATCTCTGAAATCAGAGTGGGTCTTGGGGTTAATGGCCTCCGAGATTCTGTGAAGTGTTGGACAGCAGTGAACTGTGGACTCCTTTCGAGCTTCATTTTGCCTGTTCATCAGTGCCTACTGCAATGATATATTTTGATTTGAAATTGCACAAGAAGTACAGAGGATGTCCATGTATTCTTTGCCCAGTTTTCCCTGATGATAAAATCGTACATAACCATAGTATGTCATCAAAACCAAGACCCTGAGACTGGCATAATGCTGTCAGGCTTTGTTCTGACAGGTAACAGGGTAAGAGGAGGTAGCTCCTTTCCTTTATATAAGACAGTAACTTGGGTGACAGTCTAGAAGTACTATCAGGGGGTCATGGAGAAGGTTTTATGGGGAGGCACAGAAGTGAACCCCCACATGGAGCTTGGGCTGTGAGGGGAGCAGGCAGGCAGAACTAGCTTAGTCTTGGAGCTGCAGGGAGTAGCTTGTGTGGGGCGTGGGGCTGCAGATGGGTTCCAGGAGTGTACTTATTTGTGTTTAGATATGCTTACTGTGGCCTTGAGGCCTTTGCATCTATTCCCTGCTCTTGGAATGCTGCCTTCCCAGACATTTCCAGGGCTGGCTTCTCCTTAACGTCGAGGCTTCAGGTCCCAGAGGCTTGTTCCCACCATCACTGTCTGAAGCCCCCCTTTGGTTTCTGCCCTACGTTCCTGTTCCTATGTTCTCTGAAGCATGTGGTTTCTGAAATGTTTCAACTGTTTTATGTGCTTGTTTGTTTCTCTATCATACTTTCTCCATGTTCCCTGTCTTACTTTTATGCAGTATCCTAGAGACTTGATAACAGATTTTTGTCACTTGTCCATAAATATCTTCTAAATGAATGAAAAGGCACCTGTCAATAAATAATTATTAAATGAATGAACATATCTACATGTGCGCTGGAGAAGCCAAAGGAGCATATCTACATGTACACTGGCAAAGACGCAAGTAGGAGCATATCTACATGTACACTGGCAAAGACGCAAGTAGGAGCATGTCTACATGTACACTGGAAAAGCCGTGAGTAGGAGCATGTCTACATGTACACTGGAGAAGCCACGAGTAGGAGCATGTCTACATGTGCGCTGGAGAAGCCACGAGGAGGAGCATGTCTACATGTACGCTAGAGAAGCCACGAGTAGGAGCATGTCTACATGTACGCTAGAGAAGCCACGAGTAGGAGCATGTCTACATGTGCGCTGGAGAAGCCACGAGGAGGAGCATGTCTACATGTACGCTGGAGAAGCCACAAGAAGGAGCATGTCTACAAGTATGCTGGAGAAGCCACGAGGAGGAGCATGTCTACACGTACGCTGGAGAAGCCATGAGGAGGAGCATGTCTACACGTACGCTGGAGAAGCCACGAGGAGGAGCATGTCTACACGTACGCTGGAGAAGCCGCAAGAAGGAGCATGTCTACACGTACGCTGGAGAAGCCGCGGGTAGGAGCATGTCTACATGTACGCTGGAGAAGCCACGGGTAGGAGCATGTCTACATGTACACTGGAGAAGCCACGAGGAGCATGATTACATCTATGCTGCAGAAGCCGCGAGTAGGTGCATGTCTACATGTACACTGGAGAAGCCACGAGGAGCATGTCTACATGTATGCTGGTGAAGCCATGGGTAGGAGCATGTCTACATGTACACTGGAGAAGCTGCAGGTAGAAGCATGTCTACACGTACACTGGAGAAGCCGCGGGTAGGAGCATGTCTACATGTACACTGGAGAAGCTGCCAGTAGGAGCATGTCTACACATGTGCTGGAGAAGCCATGACTAGGAACATGTCTACACATGTGTTGGAGAAGCCGTGAGTAGGAGCATGTCTACATGTGCACTGGAGAAGCTGCCAGTAGGAGCATGTCTACACATGTGCTGGAGAAGCCATGACTAGGAACATGTCTACACATGTGTTGGAGAAGCCGCGGGTAGGAGCATGTCTACACGTGCACTGGAGAAGCTGCGGGTAGGAGCATGTCTACACATGTGCTGGAGAAGCTGCCAGTAGGGGCATGTCTACATGTACACTGGAGAAGCTGCCAGTAGGGGCATGTCTACACATGTGCTGGAGAAGACATGACTAGGAACATGTCTACACATGTGTTGGAGAAGCCGTGAGTAGGAGCATGTCTACATGTGCACTGGAGAAGCCGCCAGTAGGAGCATGTCTACACCTGTGCTGGAGAAGCCATGACTAGGAACATGTCTACACATGTGTTGGAGAAGCTGCGGGTAGGGGCATGTCTACACATGTGCTGGAGAAGCCGCGGGTAGGAGCATGTCTACACGTGCACTGGAGAAGCTGCCAGTAGGAGCATGTCTACACAGGTGCTGGAGAAGCTGCCAGTAGGGGCATGTCTACACATGTGCTGGAGAAGCTGCCAGTAGGGGCATGTCTACACATGTGCTGGAGAAGCTTCCAGTAGGAGCATGTCTACATGTGCACTGAAGAAGCCATGTCTAGGAGCATGTCTACACATGTGCTAGAGAAGCCATGACTAGGAACATGTACTCCATGTAGTAGGAACATTGTACATGTACACTAGAGAAACTACAAGTATTTGCAAGAAGAGTACGTGTTGGGACATGTAGCCAAAAGATGAAGCTAGTTGGTGAGCAAGGGCCTTGTGTTGGGGACAGTCGTATTTCTCCCATAAAGCGTGAGCTCCATGAAGTGAACTTACAAGCATGTTCTTCTGAGCTGGCTAGTCAGGTGGAAGCAGGCCCTTTGCATGTGGCCAAGGTAGAAACTCAGAGGCATGACTGGAAAGATTCAGTTTTTGGAGCATGACATTGTACTCCTCAGAATTCAGAAGCTAGTTTCTGTTTCCATGTGGCAGTGCAGTGATTGCTCTTGTGAGCCGTCATCAGAAGGCAGAGTGAGGGACGAAGTGGGGGTCATCCAGGGTGTGGCTATTGCCCAAGGCCTGACCCTGGCGAGGAGAGCCCGTTATCAGTCTCTTTTCCTCATCTTACACAGGAGTTTGGGTTTTGTTTTTGTTTCTTTTTTCTTTCAATGCATATTTTGAAAAAAAATTGAAGATATAATTTTATTGAATTGGGATATAATTTCATCTCTTGATTGTGCTGATAACACAAAGATGATAATGTTCTGTCTTAGGGCTCCTTCTTGGGCAACTATAATAGAATCTTGGTAAGCAGCATACTTTGAAAGAGCCAGAGAATTCTAGTACCTGAAAGTTATTACTAATAACATCTAAATATCTTCATTAGCACTAAGAGGCAGGAGTAATTTGAGAGCCTAGGGGCTTAATTAAATGTGAAATATGCAAGGAGAAAAGTAGCTTGTAGCAAGCAGGAATTGCACTATTATTTAATTTTGTTGTTGAAACAGACTTTGGGGGCACTTGTGGCAGTGTCTTTCCTTCCATGCCTTGTGAATCCCACCCTGTGTTAGTGTTGGGTTATAGTAATGAGAAAGAATAGACTAAATTCTCCTCCTCATGGAGTTCCAATGCAGAGAGGAGAAAACTAATGCTAATCAACCACATAAATAAGTGCACAATAGCAGCCACAACATGGCCATCTACAAATGGGCAGGCAAATGGATCAGAGTACGCCCACCCCTGGAACACTGGACAGCAAGGACAATGAAGATCTATAACTACATGCAAAAACGTGGACAAATCTAAACAGGCAGCTGCTAGGTGCAGAAGGTACAAAGAAACAAAAGCAGAACATACACCCAGGAGATTGCCTTGATCTACATACACACCAGGCAGTCAGGATTCTAATCCATGCTGCTGAAAGTGCCGTTGTGGTAACGTTAGGGGTGTGGTACAGCACCGCCAATGGGGGTCACTTAGGTTAGTGGGGCTTGGTGCAAGTGGAGGGGCCAGGAGAGCAGATAGCTAGATTGTCCAGCACATGCCAAGAACCCAGGGTGGAAGCCTGGGGGAGGTAGGTCCCATAGGGGTTAAACAATGGAAACTATTGTTAATTATTAGCTCAAAAATGTCATGAGATCAGAGTGCCCCTGTCAAGGAAGCCCCAGGCTCTAAAACAGTGGTTCTCAACCTTCCTAATGCCACAGCCCTTTAATACAGTTCCTGTGGGTCGTAACCCGCAGGTTGAGAATGGCTGCTCTAGAAGGACAGGTAGGCCCATTGCATACTGAATGGTTAGATGAAGTCCACTCTACTTCACTGACCAAACAGTTAAGGAAGAAAAAAGAAGGTGGGAAATGGAAGTGGATGAGAGTGGAGAAAGTGGCAGACAGGAAAACAGAGAAAAAGACAAAGAGAAATACATACACTGGCCCAGGATAAATCCCGGAAGGCCTGGGCCAGTTCTACTCCCAAGAGCCTGTGTCCTGGGGTTGGCACCAGCTGGGGAGGCAGCAGGAATCTGCCCTGTCAGAGGTTCAAGTTCTTATACAGCTTGATTCTGTCCTTGGGCACCAGTGGCACAAATAAACTTTGTCTTCGCCACAAAATGTGGTGTGTTTTGCCAGCAGCTGCATAGAGCCACTACCCCAGCCACATCCTGCCAAGACCTTCAGGGCTAGGCCCTGGGCATTGGCCAGAGATCTTTTAAAATTATTTTATTTAGTTTTAGTTATTTTATTTTTAAAAATTTAATATAATTTTAATATTGTATCAGTTGCTTTGGGCTGGTTATGCCACTGTCACAAACGTTCCTCAAATCTTGGCAGTTTACAACAGAAAGTTTGTTAGCTGGGTGTGGTAGTGGCCATGTGTCAGTAATCCCAGCACTTTGGGAGGCAAAGGCAAGAGGATCAATTGAGGCCAGGTGTTCAAGACCAGCTGAGGCAACATAGTAAGACCTTATTGCTAAAATAAAAAAGAAAATAAAATTAGCTGGGTTTGGTGGTGTTTGCCTATAGTCCCAACTACTTGGGAGGCTGAGGTGGGAGGATTGCTTCACTGCATGCACTCCAGCCTGGGTGATAGCAAGACCCTATCTCTAAAAATTAAAAAGAGTTTAGTACTTGTCTCTTTCTCACGCTGAGTCAGCTGTGATCATCCCCAATATTGTCTCTACGTCTCTCTAAGCAGCAGCCCTCAGCTGGGGCACTCTGCCCTCACGGCGCTGGGAGAAGAGAAGATGACCACTGTGCCCTGACACTCAGAGTTCTGCCCACAGTGACAGATGTCACTCCCAGGCCTGATGGTAGGGGTCCAGGATGCAAAACCATCTTACCAGGGGAGGCAAAATATAATACAGATATACCTGGACAGGTAGTACTCAGAGAAATCCAGGGATGGGTACGTGTTATGCAGCCACTAAAAATGATGATGGGATCTAATACATCAGCTTAGGAAATTATTTATTATGTATGCCAAAAAGGAGAGGAAATAGTGTAACTAAAAAGAATTTAGTTTAATCTTATTAAAAAAAAACTAAAAAAAATTTTTTGATGTCTATATTAGCACAGGAATATAAAATTTAAATATCTACAAGATGTCCCAAAGGTCACCATACATAAAAAAATTAACAAATTGATATTTTATATTTTTAATATTTTTGTATTTATATATAAACAGGTAGAGAAATAGTAATATCTTATAAAATTTTATGACAAATCTTTTGTCAATAAAGGTACATGTAGCTGCAATTTCCCATTTGGGACCTCCTATAGGTATAGCAATCCTAGATGTCTGCTGAGCCCAGTGGGGAGTGAATCATACTGGCATTTTCTCAGTGTCAATCAGCTGTTACCATGAGAGGTCTCAGACTCTGTGCCCCTGGTTGGTTTGTTGTTTCTGATGAAATATTTAAACTTAAGACACAAAACTATAAATATACTAGAAGAGAGTGCAGGGAAAACACTTGAGGATATTGGCCTGGGAAAATATTTTATGAGAAGGACACCCCTATGTCCCCAGGCAATTGAAGTAACACCAAAAACATATTACTGGGATCTGATCAAACTAAAAAGCTCCTGCACAGCTAAGGGCACTGCAAGTAAAGCAGATAGAGAGCCTTTGGAATGGGAGAAGAGTTTTGCAGGTTCTGATTCCAACAAAGGCCTGATAACTAGAATCTACAGAGAACTCTAATCAATAGAAAGAATAACCAACCTCAGTGCTTTGTGGGCAAGAGACTTGAACAGAAACTTGTGAAGATGACAGGCGATTGGCAAAAAAAACATGTAAAAAAATGCTTATCATCTTTAATCATCAGAGAAATGCAAATCAAAACCATTTTGATCTAACTCCAGTAAGATTAGCCCACATCACAAAATCCCAAAACAGCAAATGTTGGCGTGGAGGTAGAGAGAAAGGAACACTTCTACACTGCTGGTGGGACTACAAACTAATGTAGCCTTTTTGGAAAGAAGTATAGGGAATTCCCAAGGAACAGAAAGTTGACCTACTATTTGATCCTCCAGTATCATTACTAGGTATGTACCTAGATGAACAAAAATCATTTTACAACAAAGACATTTGCACCAGAATTTTTACTGAAGCCCAATTCATAATTGTCAAGTCATGGAAGCAGCCCAAATGCCCATAAATCCGTGAAGGGATTAACAAAATGTGGTATATGTACATCATGGAATACTATGCAGCCATAAAAAGATGGAGACTTTATATCTTTTATGTTTACCGGGATGGAGCTGGAACATATTCTTCTCAGTAAAGTATCTCAAGAATGAGGAAAAAAGTGTCCAGTCACCTACACATTCATGTGAATGATAAAACACAAATATAGTCCAGAAAGAAAGAGGGGAGAGGAGAGAAAGGAGGGAGGTAGGAGGGTATTTGTTGGGATCTCACCTGATGTGCATGATGCAAGGGTACATTTCAAAACAACTAAGAGTATATTATAAATGTACCACAGAAAATAAGTGAGGTGATGGTTATGTTAATCATGTAAGCATTTAATCATTCCACATTATATGTCAAATCATCACCTTGTACCCCATAAATGTATATGGTTATGATTTAATAAAAATTAAATTAAAAATAGAAAATCTGGATTTAAATGTTAAAACTTCTTGTTTTTAAATGGTGACAACTAATTTTAACTTGCATGAACTAGCAGTTTGCAATCTCTGATCTGAATGCACAATAACTTTCTCTGGGTGGTGAGATTTGGGGTTTTATTTTTCTTTCTTTTTAATTTATCTGTATTTTTTCACTTAACCTCAAAACCAGGCATTTTCTTTTGACAAATAATAATGGAGAAAACAAACAAAATAATTAATGAAAGGACAAAAATAATTTAGCTGTAGGAATTGCTCTTAACCTTGTAATTCTCTATCCCATGGAACATTGGTGTTTCATCAAAAATAGTGCCCTGTGGCATCAGTCTGCTTGATTGTTAATAAAACTGCCTGGGACCAACACCTGTGATCAGGACAGGCCGAGCCCAGGAGGAAGGCATGGGAGAGGAACAGTTGGAGGTTGTCCTTGGTGTGTTGCTGCTGACTTGATGGAACAGAATAGAGAATCAAGAGATGAACCCAGCCACTTTTCATCATTTGATCTTGATAAGCCTATATTAACAAATGCTGCTGAGTGAATTGTTGGTGACTTGTAGAAGACTGAAACTGGACCCTCACCTTTCACCATTAACAAAAATTGATTCTCACTGGATCAAAGATTTAAACTTAAGAATGAAACTATAAAGATACTTGGGGACAGTGCAGGGAAAATACTTGAAGAAATTTCCCTGCGAGAATATTTTATGAGGAGGACCCTCCCCTCCCCCCAGGCAATTAAAGCAACACCAAAAATATATTACTGGGATCTGACCAAACTAAAAAGCTTCTGCATACCTAAAAACACAGTAAGTAAAGCAAGCAGATAGCCCTTGGAATGGGAGAAGATATTTGTGGGTTACGTTTCTGACAAATGTTTAATAACCAGAATCCACAGAGAACTTAAACTAATAAGAAAAGAACAAGTGATCCCATTTCATTGTGGGCAAGAGACTTGAACAGAAACTTCTCTGAGATGACAAACACATGAAGAAATGCTCATCTTCTTTAATCATCAGAAAAATGCAAATCAAAACCACTTTGAGATATCATCTAACTCCATTAAGAGTAGCCCACATCACAAAATCCTACAGATCACAAAAACTACAGATGTTGGCGTGGATGTGGAGAGAAGGGAACACTTCTTCTGGTGGGAATGCAAGCTAATACATTTCTTTTGGAAAGAAGTTTGAAGAACACTTAGGGAACTAAACATAGACCTGCTATTTGATCCTGCAATTTCTCTACTAGGTATATATCCAGATGACCAGAAATCATTTTGAAACAAAGACATTTGCACCAGGATGTTTATTGCAGCCCAATTCATAATTGCCAGGTCATGGAAGCAGCCCAAGTGCCCATGGACCCATGAATGGATTAATAAATTGTGGTATATGTATACCATGGAATATTATGCAGCCATAAAAATGATGGCAACTTTATCTCTTTTATGTTTACATGGAGGAAGCTGGAACATATTCTTCTTAGTAAAGTATCTCAAGAATGGAAGAACAAGTATCCAGTGTACTCAGTACTATTATGAAACCAATATATAATCACCCACACTTTCATATGAATGATAAAACACAACTATAGTCCAGACAGAAGGAGGAAAGAGGCGGGTGAGGGGAGGAGAGGGGAGGAGGCTGGATGCAGGGAGGGTAATTGGTGGGACCTCAACTATTGTACATAATGCAAGGGAACATGTCAGATCTATTAAGAATAGAATGTAAATGTCTTAACACAACAAATAGGTGAAGGCTCTGTTAACCAGTTTGATGTAAGCATTCCAAATTGTATATAAAATCAGCACATTGTACCCCATAAATGCATTAATGTACACAGTGATGACTTAATAAAAAATAAAATATTAATAAAAAAACATAAAAAAAATAAGCATCAAGATTGTTCCTTCCAGCTTCTGTTGGCACAGAGCCCTGAGGTGTCTTCCTGGAAGTTACCCCATGACTGAAGAGACCCAGAAAGGAGCCAGCTGACATTGCGGGAGAAAGTAGAAACCTTCTGAGGGCAAGTTCCCACACTTGCTAACTAAAATCAGATGAAACACTTAAACTCCAATTTAGCAGTTATCTAAAGTACAAATCCCTGCAGCAGTTCCATTTGCCAAGTGTGCCTTTTGCCAAAAACTAACTAAATAAACAAAAAGATAAAGACACAGGCGGTGTTGTACATGTGAATGGGAATGTAAGAACAGCTTCAGATTCAATACATGCTGTTGAATATTCAGGTTTTGCATCCCCACCCCACTTCGTATTACCCCAACTGTAATTCTCTGGCTCATCACCCATCATGCAAATGTGATTCTTAGGCATATTCTAATGTTGCTCTTTCCCTAAACAAGTAATCAAAACAAGGTTTTGAGCTGCATTTGAACTGCAAATAAGTTTAGCATAAAATGCAATTATTCGCCTAAAAAAAATCAACAGAGACAATTTGGACATTTGAAAGGCTCAAATTATCCTTAATCAGAACTCAGAGTGGCATCCATTCTAAGGATTAAAATAAGCTAGGACTCAGCCCTAGCTGATAATAGGCAATTTCTTTTAAAAAGAGAGAGAGCAAGAGAGAAAACAAAAGTTTTTAAAATTCTAAAAGTAGTACATACTTATTATAGAAAATTTGGAAAATAAAGGAAACTTAAAAGGAAAACGAGAGAGACTCGTGGTCCTATCATATAGATACAAATTAATACCTTTTCCTAGTTTTTTCTCTATGCATTTTTTTCTTTATACAGAACCATCTCCTATATGAACTTTTGTGTCCTGCTTTTTAATTTCACATAAAACTTTTCTCATGTCATTCCATACTTTGTCAAAATCATCTTTTGCAGTATATAGTACTCTACCATAGTGTTGTAATATTATTTCTTTAATTATTCCTTTTGTTCAACCTCTGAACTTTTTCTAATTTGTCACTGTCATACACAGTTATGGGGAACCCCGTTGTCCTTTAGACCCAGGGTATATTTTAAAATCTTCTCTCTAAACAGATTTATGGAGGAAGGCTGGCAGTATGCCCTTGTAGACAGGGCACAGACTTTTGTTGGAGTGGACTGGTACAAATTCCCATCTTGGCCTATTGTTTTCCTGCTCTGTCATCACTTACTAACTGCTCAAGCTTTAGTTTCCTCATCTGCATAGTGGAGGTGGTATCACCCCAAGTGCAGAGTCATTAGAATAATGACTCTGAAGCTCTCGGCCTCTGTGGGGACATTGATATGCTGTCTGCTGCAAGGAATAGACACCCTGATTGACATTGACCTTGGAATCAGACACACTGCTTTAGAATCAGCATTCCTGAGTTTATATCTGAGCTCTGCCCTGAGAGATCTGTAATCGTGTGTAAGTTAACATTTCTGAGTCTCCCAGGATCTTCTGAGCCAGGTGGTACAAAGCTCATGAAGTGGGTTTTAGGATTAAACGAAATTAATGAAATGATGTTATATGCAAAGCACTTCTTATAGTACCTGTATAGCTCATACTTCATTCACGATAGCCATTATTATTGTTTCCGCTATTACTTTTATCATCCTCATTATTCTTACTGCTCTATGAGTAAGCTGTCTCCAGCTGCTGTGGGAGAATGAGACATCTTTCTCCATTTGCAGGGGGTGGTAGAAGGTCATAGAAGCTTCCAGAAGGGAGTGGGCTCTGACCAATCTTAAATGTGGAGGTGGGACCAGCCAGGTGTGTAAGTGGGGCAGAGGACCCAGAGGTGAGAAGAAGCTGGGCAAAGGGTGGCCAGAACAGGGGGGCTGGCCAGGACCTGTGGTAAGGACTGGACCAGCACAGGCCCTGAGAACATCACCTCAATAACTGAGCCCTCAGGGTGTGTGAAGAGGAGAATATTAGATTTATTAGATTGTGACTGCTTTTTGCTTTTTCACTTAGGGGCTGAGGTTTTTCTTCTTTTTTTTTCTTCTTTTTTTACATTGAGGTTATTGATCCACACGGTGTGAATGATGCTTTCCAGCTCTGTGGTGTAATGAAAAAAAAAATTCCACTTTGATGGAAGACATAAAAAGTGAAATAAACTCATTCCCCTTTTTAAAAAAGTCGACCTTTTGAAAAATGTTTTCAGAAAATGGGTCCATCTGTTTAATGTAAAGTGTGAGTTTTCTCCCTGAGTTGAACAAAGTCAAGAAATAGTCAAGTGAGAAACCTTTTCCATTAGGAATTCAGGAGCCCTGCTCTTGCTCCTAGGATCTTCTGAGCTGTCACCCAACCCTCGGCTGGTGCTGGGAGGTCAGCAGGATTTTCTGAGCTGTCACCCAAT
Source organism: Galago senegalensis (assembly GCA_963575145.1). Taxonomy (NCBI): domain Eukaryota; kingdom Metazoa; phylum Chordata; class Mammalia; order Primates; family Galagidae; genus Galago; species Galago senegalensis. The sequence goes on from CAUYTI010060088.1 coordinate 45,168, forward strand.
TCTCAGCTGGTGCTGGGAGGTCAGCAGGATCTTCTGAGCTGTCACCCAACCCTCAGCTGGTGCTGGGAGGTCAGCAGGATCTTCTGAGCTGTCACCCAATCCTCAGCTGGTGTGGTGAGGTCAGCAGGATCTTCTGAGCTGTCACCCAACCCTCAGCTGGTGTGGTGAGGTCAGCAGGATCTTCTGAGCTGTCACCCAAC
>CAUYTI010060089.1:0-61011 GCA_963575145.1 Galago senegalensis
TTTTTTTTTTTTTTTTTGCAGTTTTTTTGACCAGGGCTGGGTTTGAACCCACCACCTGCGGCATATAGGGCTGGCGCCCTACTCCTTTGAGCCACAGGCACTGCCCAAAGTCACACTCTTTTTAAAAAAATTTATTGCTACCAAAGTGTTTCTTGTTAAAAAAAATTATAAAATTAAAAGTTACAGGTGTATATTATATAATAAATAAATAAAACAAACCATTGTATTAAGAACATTTGTGCTTTCCAGGAAGAATGCTCAACTTCTACTTTCTCCAAATGTCTCATGGCCTAAAAGTCCCCACATTTTTTATTGATCCCACCAACTGATTGCTTGGCAGCTTCCTATGGCACATGACACAGACCACAGACAACCAATTAGTGTCCCAAGCAACCAGAATGGATATCCCTGGGAGTCTTTCTCCCACTACCACCTGAGACCTGAGGAAGGTACCTGCCCTAACCTGCTCACAGCCAAGCATATTTATCAGAGAGCACCTCACATCGTCTCATGGAAGGGAGATGCTTGGGTTTCCTGTGGAAAGTCAGGAAGATAGAGATGAACCAGTCATTTTCAAATACAATGATGTATACACATACTAGGAAGTGTCTTTCCTACTCCACAACCAGTGGCTGCCCACGACAAAGATCCAACTTGTCTGGCTTAATGTATTGTAACAATTAAGGATGACACTTTGTTGAAAAATGAGAAAGCCCAACCAAACGCTAAACAGGATACACCCCATGAGCTGGAATGGTCCCAGGCAGACTGGGATGTGTGAGGATAAAAAGTCTCCCCTGTGTAAGCCTCTGTGACTTCCAATGTCCGGCTAAGACTCCAGAATTACTCTCCTTCAGAACACTGGGAAGCCCTGCTCAGGGCTGGTGCACTCCCATATACTCTGCTAGACTTTCTCTCTCAACTCTCTGGCACCTGGCATCTTGTCCAGTTACCCTTATCTGTCCCAAACCATGTGAACTGGACTGGACAACACTGAGATCTTGAAGATTTCTCATTTCTCTTTTGGTCCTTTTTCTTTAGGACGGGTTCTGCCATGGATCTTAAGCTGCTGTAGCTTTATCCCTTTCTCCTGGGCCTCACTTAACCTGTTCGAACAGAGGATGATTCCCAAGGAGAATGGTCTCAGAGTCTAAGTCTTAAGGAGAAAGACAGAGGAAAATGAGATGGGTTTTACAGTCTTTTCTCCCCCCACCAGTGGATAGTGGTCCCCTTCCTGGATGGCTGTGCAGGCCACTACAACCACAGTGGCATCACAGTGGACATACCTGATGCTAATGTTTTGTCCTTTGCCTCAGATATGAATACATATCTGAGTCAGGCCTCAGCTAGACAGAGGGCAGTGTGTGGGGGGAGCAGGCAGTGTGTATAATCAATGATGCCCAGGCACCCAATGACCAACTTACAAGGCACCTTTCCAGTGGCAGCTACTGGGCTACTTCTTGACGATAAAAGTATACTTAAACTATAGTCCTTGACCTCATGGGATTCATGGTCTAAATCAGAATCCTCACTACACTGGAAAACAGGAAATTAGACTTTGTAAGTCCAATCACAATAGTGCACATAGTTTTAGGAGAGTCTATGGTGTTGAATCTGTATGAGAGCCTAACAAACTCACCAGTTGCACATTTACCAGGCTTACATTTTTGGTCCAAACCCAAATACTCCAAAGCCTGGGAGTAGCTGTCCACCGCAGGGAGCAGTGATGCTGAACAAGGCTGTCTTGGTTTACAGCTGGCGCTTGGTGGTTGAGAGAAATCATGGATTTGGGCTCTTGTGGTCTTCATCCTCTGGAGCACATATGATAAGTCATGACAATCCTCTGAATCTTTGTGACAGGAATAAAAAGTAGTAAAAGGTATATATTTTTGTTCATATAATTTCCCCTCATGTTGATTGCTAGGCCTCTCTGGTTTGGGCCTCAAGATGGCTTGCTATTCGACTCAGATCATGTTTCCTTAAGGGTTTGCTCTGGGAATTAGGGATTTTTTCTTTACCCTGCTAGGAAAATTAAACCCTTCTCATAAAAAACACAGGTCTAGAAAAAACTGTCCCACAAATGTGATTAACCATGTCCTATGTAAAAGGTGCTGTTCTTGATGTATCAAAGTGGACCTTGGCCTGGCTGTGATACCCTTCGTTGGGTTCTTTTGTGTCTTTGGGTTCGAATAGGACTCTGGGAAAGATGCGGAACCCGTTAAGCCAAGAGACCAGCTTTAGTCACACCAAGAATAGTGCTTTGTCTGTGTGCAAATGTGGAATCACAGAATATCAATGGGGCACAGAGTTCTGATGCCTCTATTTACCAGTGCAGGGATTAGCTTGGTGGCAGAGAAAACTCCAGAATACAAGCTTTTTTTTGTTTGTTTATTGTTGGGGATTCATTAAGGGTACAAGAAACAGGTTACACTGATTGCATTTGTTAGGTAAAGTTTCTCTTACAATTGTGTCTTGCCCCCAAAAGGTGTGTCACACACCAAGACCCCACCCCCTCCCTTCTTCCCTCTCTTTGCTCTTCCTTTTCCCCAACTGTCCCTCTTTCTTTCTCTCTTGGCTCTCCCCTTGCCCCACCATGCCATTAACTGCCATTAATTGTCCTCATATCAAAATTGAGCACATAGGATTCATGCTTCTCCATTCTTGTGATGCTTTATTAAGAATAATGTTTTCCACTTCCATCCAGGCTGTAAAGTCTCCATTTTTTAAAATGGCTGAATAGTATTTCATGGTGTACATATACCATAGCTTGTTAATACATTCTGGATTGGTGGGCATTTAGGCTGTTTCCACATTTTGGCAATTGTAAATTGAGCTGCAATAAACAGTCTAGTGCAAGTGTCCTTATGATAAAAAGATTTTTCTTCCTCTGGGTAGATGCCCAGTAATGGGATTGCAGGATCAAATGGGAAGTCTAGCTTGAGTTCTTTGAGGTTTTTCCATACTTCCTTCCAAAAAGGTTGTATTAGTTTGCAATCCCACCAGCAGTGTAAAAGTGTTCCCTTCTCTCCACATCCATGCCAGCATCTGCAGTTTTGAGATTTTGTGCTGTGGGCCATTCTATCTGGGTTTAGATGGTACCTCAGGGTGGTTTTGATTTGCATTTCTCTAATAATTAGGGATGATGAGCATTTTTTCATGTTGGTCTGTCATCTTTAGAGCTGATTCTATTCATGTCTCTTGCCCATTGATATATGGGATTGTTGGCTTTTTTCACGTGGATTAATTTGAGTTCTTTGTAGATCCTAGTTATAAAGCTTTTGTCTGATTCAAAATGTGCAAATATCTTTTCCCATTGTGTAGGTTGTCTATTTGCTTTGGTGGTTGTCTCCTTAGCTGTACAGAAGCTTTTCAGTTTCATTAAATCCCATTTGTTTATTTTTGTTGTTGTTGCAATTGCCACAGCAGTCTTCTTCATGAAGTCTTTCCCCAAGCTGATATCTTCCAGTGCTTTTCCTATGCTTTCCTTGAGGATTTTTATTGTTTCATGTCTTAAATTTAAGTCTTTTATCCATCTTGAATCAATTTCTGTAAGTGGAGAAAGGTGTGGGTCCAGTTTCAGTCTTTTACATGTGGATATCCAGTTCTCCCAGCATCATTTATTGAATAGAGAGTCTTTCCCCCAAGGTATGTTTTTGTTTGGTTTATCAAAGATTAGATGGTTGTAAGATGTTAGTTTCCTTTCCTGTTTTTCTATTCGATTCCAAATGTCTATGTCTCTTTTTTTGTGCCAGTACCATGCTGTCTTGACCACTATGGCTTTGTAGTACAGCCTAAAATCTGGTAGCCGCCAGCTTTGTTTTTATTACTAAGAACTGCCTTAGCTATAGGGCTTTTTTTTCCTGGTTCCATACAAAATGCATAATCATTTTTTCCAAGTCCTGAAAGTATGATGTTGGTATTTTAATAGGGTTAGCATTGAATCGGTAGATTACTGTGGGAAGTATAGACATTTTAACAATGTTGATTCTTCCCAGCCATAAGCATGATAATGTTCTTCCATTTGTTAATATCCTCTGCTATATCCTTTCTTAGGGTTTCATAATTTTCTTTACAGAGGTCCTTCATCTCTTTATTCAAGCAATTAATATTTATTGAGATAATTGATAAGTGTGGTAGCATTCTATTCATCTTATTTTGTGAGAGTCCATTGCTTAGTTTTATTTTTTACATCATTATGGAAGTTAAGTTCTGTCCTTTAATTTCTGAGTTCTGAATTTGCTGATGATCCATTGTGATAATCAGAGTGTAGAACAGGTTGAAGTATTTCCTGTAGAGCTGGTCTTGTGGTGAATTTCCTCAATGTTTGCATATCAGTAAATGGTTTGATTTCTCTGTCAATTTTAAAGCTTAGTTTAGCAGCATATAGAATTCTGGGCTGGAAATCGTTCTGTTTAAGTAGATTAAAGGTAGATGACCATTGTTTTCTGACTTGGAAAATTTCATCAGAGAAATCTGCAGTCACCCTGATGGATTTGCCCCTGTAGGTTAACTGGCACTTACTCCTGGAAGCTTGAATAATCTTTTTTTTTGTCTTGACTTTGGACAGGTTCATCACAATGTGTCTTGGAGAAGTTCTGTTAGAGTTGAGGCAACTTGGTGTCTGATATCCCTCTGAAAGGAAGGTGTCACAAACTTTGGAGATATTTGGGAAATTTTTCATTTATAATATTTAATAATATTATAATAATTTATATTATATATAAATATAATTTATATTAATAATATAAATAATAAATAATATTAAATTCATTTATAATATTTATAATAGTCTCTAGTATGGCTTCCATTCCTCTGGCATTCTTCTTCCGCTTCTGGGATACCTATAACTTGTATATTTGACTGCTTCATAAGGTCCCATAATTCTGCCTCTTTAACTATCTGAGTTATCTCAAGAGCTTTGCCCTCTACCTCTGAGAGTCTTTCTTCTGCATGGTCTAATCTGTTGTTGATACTTTCTATTGCATCTTTAAGTTCTCTAATTGACTGCTTCAGTTCCTTCAGCTCTGCTATATCCTTACTATAGTCTTCATATCATTCATCTTTTATTTGATTCTGTTCTTGGATTTCCTTTTCATTATTTTCCACTTTATCAGCAGTTTCCTTCATTGTTTCCATCATTTGCTTCATTTTTTCATCATCTGTATTCTAAATTACCCTTCTGTCATTTCTAACATTTCTTTATAGGTGGAATCCTCTGAAGCAGCTACCTCAGAGTCTCTTGGTGTGTGTGGGGGGGGGGTTGCTCTGCACTGTTTTTTCATGTTGCCAGGATTTTTCTTCTGATTCTTCCTCATGAGTGTTTTCTTTCATCTGTTTCCTTGCCCTAATTTTCCTTTCACTTCTTCTTTCTCTTTAAGTAGTTGTGCCTCTGGCCTAGGATTTTGATGAGTCTTTTTGGTATGGGACCAGAAAGATGAGAAGATTGAAGACCAAGAAGGGAAAAAAGAGAAAGAAAGAAAGAAAGAAAGAAAGAAAGAAAGAAAGAAAGAAAGAAAGAAAGAAAGAGAAAGGAAAGAAAAAAGAGAAAGGAGAGGGGGTGAATAAAAGAGAATATTGAGAAAAAGAAGAGAGGCACAGAAAGATGGTGACAGGAGCAATATAGGTATATAGTAGGGTACTTTGACCCAACCTAACCCCCCCCAACCTCTGGGGTGCTGGGTCAGGTGGTTCCCTTGAAGTCAGCAGCTCTTTGCCAGCCTGTTTAGACACAATACCCTACCTCCACCAAGTATAGAGGAAAGACAAAAATGCTATAAATCAAACCAAAACAAGCAAACAGAAAACTTTATGGAATAAAATTGGGGGGAAAAACCAAATAATAGTAGTAGAAACACTAGCAAAAATGAAGTTGTAATTTGTAAAGAAGACAACTATGGAAAATTATATTTAAACTAGAAAAAATAAAGAAAGAAAAGAAGAAAAAAATCTAGAGGGAAAAAGTTGAAATTAAAACAAACAAACAAACAAACAAAAAGAAAAAACCAAAATCAAAAACAAAGCAGTATCTATATTTTGCTGAATATTGTCTGGGCAACAGGTGATCTTCTGGGGTATGAGATGTTAATCACAATGCTGATATGGCTATATGAGATGGAGACTGGAGGCCTCTGTTGATTTCTCAAACCCTGCAAGGTGGAGAGCCTAAATCTCTCCTTAGCCCACTTAAAAGGCACTTTAAACTGTCAACCTTGGCTAAGCAGAAGCTTTCTCAGGAAAGCACTTGTCACTGGGATACTCTTGAAGTAGCTGTCTGCTTACCCAGTGTGCCAAAACGAATCTTATTCTATGCCCCTGGGGGCCAAGGCTGTAAGGCATCTCAGTCCCCACCTTTAGGCTGCTCAGTTTGCCTGCCCAGTCCTTGCTCTACAACCCTGAGGGCAGAGCTTGTTGGGGCAGTTCTCCCACAATGGCTCTAGCCGGCCCACAGTTGAACACTATTAGCTTTGCCTGGCTCAGTGGCTCAGTTTGGGGCCCTAGACAACACTTAAAGTCCTCTGCACTCTTCTCCAAGTCTTCCCAAGGTAGTTCAACTGAGTCACCAAGTCCAAAAAAAACAAAACAGCTCACAGGTAAGGCCTTTCCAGTTTGCAATCTCACTGCTGCTGTACTTAACAGCTGCTGGTGGGATTAGACCAAATGAACACACACAACCACTTTCCAGTTCTCTACTGCTTTTGTCCTCATCATGGGGTCCAGATGTCTCTTGTTGACTCCCTGTGTCCCCAAAGGGATGTTTCTGGGTAGATCTCACCAGCCAGAGATGCCTGAAGTTTTCCCTCCCCAGTCTCACTGTGCCCAGTTGCAAGGAAGCTGTTACTTGGCCACCATCTTGCTCCTCCCTCCCAGCCTCATGTGAGAATATAGATTTTTTAAATTCTTAGCCCTGACATTCTTTCACTCAACCACAGACCACAGGGTGACATCCTACTTTGTTCTCATTTGGACCCAGATCAGCTTTACCTTTCAAAGGATTAAAGGAAAACAATAGTAATACAACTTGAGTGGAAGATAATTTAGGATTTGGGGAATGAAGAAGGGATTGACAATTTTGATGGATAATTTAGTAAACTTTCACCTACATGATATCTTCCCTGTTGACAAATGAATTTATGCTGGTAGCTGGTTCTTAGAAGCCAGTGGTGAGCTACTCTATCTGAAATCATACCTTTCATGGAAGGAGTTTGGGATGGACTTGCATTATTCTTTTTAACTTCCTTCAGGGGTCAGTGTAGCTCTCTTGGGATTGCCAGTAAAACAAGCTTTCTGGGAAAAATAGAATGAGTCAGATACTCAAACAGTCCCCCACAACCTTGCATTCCTTGATAAATTTGGATTTTCTATATAGTAAAACCCCTGTCACCTTTCCCTTCATAAAAATAAGCACATAATTAATTTCTCTCTATATAGAGGATGGTGTGATGATATCCTTACAGGGGAAGCGGATGAGTTTATAGACCAATCAAATTAGATATTGCCAGTGAGAGAATACTCAAAATTATCCCTACCCTTTCTGGAATATAGCAGAGACTCTGTTTCTCTTCATTTAGCTACAAAGCAAAGGATAACTTAGAGGTTAGTAGATGAATCAGTGTGATGCCTTAGGGTTCATTTCACACCTGGGTACTCAGTGAAATTGGTGCTTGTGTCAACACTCATCAACCTGGAGCACAGACTCATTTCTATGTTCTTCTACCCCTTTGGGGCATGCCTCCCAATCCTCCTTGGAGAAACTTTCCTCACCCTGATCAGCAGTTTCCAAAGGAGGAAAAATAAAAGTTCATTTTGTTGATCCCATATAGCAAAACATGGCCTTGGCAAAGTCAGCCCTGGGCTTGACCCAAGAATAGAAGGTCTGGCTATGTCCATGGTTCGGGGTCCACAGTGAGATGAGGGGCCATAAGTGGGCTGGCCAGTGCATGCAGGTTATATGAGGCAGAAACCTGGTGCTGAATAGTCTCTGTGGTATTTGACACTCTTGCCCCATGATCTTTCTGTGATAGCCAAGTAAACTGTGCTCCTGGGGACCAAGCATGACCCAAATAAATAATTCTCATTGGTTGCAAATCTGGCTTCATTATTGTCTAGTGTGGGTTTCAACCTGAACCTAGCTATCTATATAGGTTGAAGTATGAAGGAGATATTGCATCTCTATTTTCCATAAATGAGGTCAACCTCAGTTTGTATCCTGGTGTGAAATTCAATCTTATTCCTGTCTCCACTTCTCCACTCTAGGACTGGGGTAATTTTCAGGGTCTCCCATAGAGATGATTTCTTAAAGAGGTGGGCCTTGGTGGGGCTGTCCATTATCTCATGACAGAAGTGGTTCCTTCAGCCTCTCCTCTTTGCACCTGGGACCCCCAGACCTAACTCTTGCCTACCCCCCTGTCCTAGAGATTCCCACTGATGGTAATATAACCCCTTTCTCTCTCTCCACATTCCTCTCTGTGCACTCCCCAACTCTGTCCTCAAATCCTAGACTCTTTAATTAGTTTGGCTTCTGAAAACAGCAGTATTGAAATGTTGTCAAATAATTCTCCTAAAATAGTCACATGTAATACCTGCTATACACCTGAATGTTTGCAGAATAAATAGGAAATTGTGGGAGAGGGAAAAAAAAAAGTGAGAGAGAGAGAGAGAGAGAACAACTAAAATCCAAGAACTGCCCCAAGCCAGGATGAACAAGGATTGTGACTCCTAGGTGTGATCTCTCCCTTCCCTCTTTTCTCTCTTCCCCATTCTGTGTCAGTTTTATGAGCCTTCCTGGACCCAGGGAACTCCACCACCATGTTGTCCAGGTTCCAGCACCACAGTCTTCACAGGCTCTGACTACACAGCCTGGGCCCACATGGGGCTCCTGCTTCTGCCAGAATGAATCTGACTGGAGCTCCTGGCAAGTTCAGTGGCTAAAATCTTTGCCTCCTCTAGTGTTTAGTGCATTGTTTGATCCATCATGAACACCTCCAGATGGTCTGTTCTCCCCAGGGCACAACCATCCTGCTTGCCTGCTTCAGTGACATTCTTCACCTGACTCTTGAAGTCATTTCCATGGAGGCCTTTCCACTGAGAAAAGGATTGTCAGGGGCCCAGGTGGAGGTGGGGATTGGAGTGAATGGTCCACTATGGGACCTCCCCCTACCTGCCCAGGGCTTAATGGAGGGTCTTTCTATATCTAATTGTACACCAGGCTGGGTGGAGAACCCTTTGAATCCCCCAGTCTCTGAACATGTAATAGTCATTTGGGACTGCCTGGGATCAAACCCTGGTTCTATCACTTATTAGCTGAGTGACCTCAACTTATTGGCAAGTTACTTAACTCCTTTGAAACAACTTCTTCATCCATAAAAAAGGGACACAAATCGGGCCACCTTAGAGAGTTATTGGAGAGGGGATCAGATGAGCCATGCATGGCATGTGAAGTTCATAGACAGGCGGCTGGCATTTAACAAGCTTGCAGTAACTATAACTCATATATACCCTCACCTTTTCCTTCTGAGTTTGCCAAGTGGGGACTGGCCCATCAGCAGGACAGATTTTATGGAGTGATTTCAGGGTTCATAAAATACTGAATGACCTGAATGTCTTGCTGAAGACATTCCAGGAGATCTTTTCTCTCGGACCATGCCCAAGACCCTCTTGATCTCATTCACCTTCAGGCTTTGGTTCTTCTCATAGGGAGGAGGGTACTGCCCTCAGCCCCTTTTCTTAGAGAAGATTTCCACAGGGAGCAGAGGACAGATGGAGCTACATGGATTTCCTAAGACTGTAGTAACAAATCACGCAGATTTGAACCAGGTCATTAAAAACAACAGCAATGTATCCCTCACAGTTCTGAAGGCTTGAAATTCAAGATCAAAGTGTTGGCAGGGTCAAGTTCTCTCTGAATGCTCCAGGGGAAGATCTTCCTTTCCTTTTCTTATTAACTGATGGTTGTTGGCAATCCTTGGCATCCCTTGACTAAAAAGTGTTATTATTTTTCTTCCATTTATACCTCTTTGTGGACATCAGTTAAAATTGAGATCTTGCAAGTTTGTTTAGACTGAGATAATGTTGTATGTTATTCCAATACCAATTATACATTTGCCAAATAGAAATGGGACAAAAAATGTGGGGTGTCTTTCCTATAGAACAGACAATGGAGCTTTAGGGACATGCACCTTGTCACCAGGCGTGGTAGACTCTCCCAACTTACTTTTAAGTCTGACCCATTCCTTTGCTCACTGTCTGGCATCACTTGACTATGGAGATCAAGCTTGCAACTTCCTTTCTTTGCATCTGATTCATTTTTTCTCCCTTTCCTCATCCAGTTGGGTATCATTCTATTCTAATGACTCATTGTAGTCATTCTGGGTTGGAGGCCATAGCAAGTAAATGGTGGAGAGGGAGGAAACTCCTTCTCAGGAATTGAGAGATTAATGCCAAGGGCACCCCCATCACAATGGGAAGTTGTTCACAGGGGTGAGGGAAGGAGGTTAGCTCTTCTTAGATTTCCTTCATCTACCAGGGTTGTGGATGTTCATTGGGTGCAGTACTGGCCAGGTGTTCAAAGTCTGATGAGAAAACTAAGCAGTACTGTCCAACTGAGAAAGCCACAGTGGTTTCCAATCTACCCAGAGCTTTCCATTCTGGTTCCTGATGGGCAGCTCACCACAAGAGGTTGCATGAAGGCTGGTTAATAAATGGCTGTCAGGCTAGGGCTTCAGAGTGGTGTAGAAAACACTGCATTGGCTCTAGCAAAGTCACAGTTTTTTCCCAGCCCAGGCTTCTGTTTTCTATACCTTTATCTTGTTGGACGTTAAGCAGGACGTTTGAGGTCTAGTCCACCAGATTCCTCTGCCTCACTTTCCTCTGATTTATTTTTTCTTAACCTTGTTCTTCTTTTCATAATGTCTGTCTTTGCAGCCATAAGAATTATCTGGCTTCACTCACATACACACGTAAATGGTGTATATGTGTACATGTGAGCATTTCCCTTAAACTATCTCTTTCTTCATTAGCACTCTGTCGGCCTGTTCAGAATACTCTTTCCTTTTAAACAGTCCCTTAGAGCTGGATGGCTTGTCCTCAGCCTTAACCTTGTGTCATTGACTGAATATGGTCCTCAAATAACCCCATCTGAATGTTTTCGGCTTAAAAAATTAGATTTGGTAAGGAGCTAACTTTTTTCTCTCTCTGCTATAGACAACCTTCCTCTGTGATGGGAGTGCCCTTGGCATTAATCTCTCAATTCCAAAGAAGGGGTTTCTTCCCTCTCCACCATTTACTTGGTAGGAATGAGCAGGACTGTGGGCTGCTACATGGCCTAGGAAATGCATGTGCTAGAAAATCTGGATCAAGACAGAAGTGCATTTCTCTTCTTTCGTGTTGACCAGCCCTTGTAGCATAGCTCATCCAGAGTGGCAGCTGCTTCCACTGCTGTCACTACCAGCAGCCTCCCTGGTGATCCCACAGTGGAGAAGGATGCTCCATGTCAACCTGCCAAAATCTTCTCCTTGGGCTTGTTCAACATGAGCAAACTACAATGTGACAACGTGAAATATTTTCTTCCTTCTACTACCCTTTTCCCACACCGCTGTTTCCTCTATTCTTTGCCAATGAACAATTTAAGCTTAATTAAAGTCTCATTTTTATTCTTCCCTCAACTCTGACAGGCTCTATTGTACCTGGATTGAGGAGTCAGTACATTATTGGCAAGAAAGAGTGGGGGCTACATATATTACTATCAACTGCACTCTGGAAAGCCACCCAAAAAATTTCTTTGTCCTCCCCCTGGCAGATTAGAAGTTATGATATAGTACACACCAAAAGATGGTACATGAAACCCTTAGGAGGTAGGCAGGAGAGAGGGACCACAGGAAGCACCAAGATACAGGGAGGAGAAATTAGTAGAATTTACAAAACCTGAGAGACCTCTAAGTTCTTGGTGATAACTCTTACAGCTCTTTAATGCCTCATATCCTTGAGGAAGGTCATTCTAATCTTGTAGATTGGTGACTTCTTGGTGCTCTTGAAAGCTTGGATTCAGCTGGGGCAGGCATCCAAAGTCACACACCAATGGGCTCTGGGAAGCTGTGTGACAAGTCTACCCATGATGCTTCCTGCTTTTCTTCTAGTACCATTTGGACACGTGGAGATCAGGAAGCCAGGTACTTCTGCCACCATGCCACACCCCTCCCACACCCAGCTTGTCTCTCTTGCTCCCCAGGTGAGATGACTCTACTGCCCTTACCTGTTCTTCAGTAGAGAAGCTGCCCTCAGTGGAGTCCAAGTGCTCACACCTGCACACATGTGGGCACACACTCACAACCACACTCACCTATCACTGACATCTGTCAGGACTTGTCCTCTCTTTTGAATGAACAGAATTATGGATTCCATGTCTTTATTTCTACCTTCTCTGCCTGGAAACCAACTGATTGTGTTTGTGGAGAGAAGAGTCCTCCACCCTGGGTGGCATCTTTGCCATCTATCAGGGTGCATGGTGTCTTCACTCCTCATTTCAAACATCCTCAGCCCAAGACTACAAACCATCCCAACCACCCTGCCCTTCCAGCTGTGGGTTGTTTGCCTTCCTCTAATGACCAAAAGTATCACATCTATTCTCTTGATTGTCTTGTCCTCAACTTTGAGGTCTGCCAGGGAAAATTATGGAATAAGGAAGCATGTTGGAGCCTGTATGTGAAAAAATGTTAAATTAGAAAGCTATAATTTGGGAGGTAGGCTGTAGGCAGAATTTTGATTCTAGAGTGGACAAAGAATTTCACTGTGGGTCCACAGTGCCCTCCCTCGTTTGTTTTAGCAGGAACACATTTTGTAAGCCATAATTTGTCAGGCACTAGGCAAGTACCTACTTTCCAAGCCAGTGAGGTGTCACAAAACTTATACTTCAGAGTGATGTTTAAAAAATTCTGTTCAGTATTATAACTTGGATATTATTGTTAAATAATGTCTTTTACCTAATATTGATTTTCCTAAAGTCCAATGTCTAAAAAGTTGCTGTGCATTTTTGGGGGGTGAGGGCTGTAGATCTTCCTGTCCAAGCAGGTTCTAACAGGAGGCTAACCCACTGTAGTAGGATTGGGAGTGTCATCTTCTCTCTTCATCTCATGCTGGTGAAAATACCACTAGGAAGGTGGCAAGGGAGGCCCTCCACCTGGCGCAGAGCTGGTGTTATTTGAGACAGAATAATCAGAGCTTGACAAATGGACACTGTGGGCCCTTGTTTCTGTGCTCACATCCAAGCTTGGGGAGGGCAGAAGGTGTACTTGTAGGGCGGTATAGAATTTCTTTTGCAGTGGATCTCAACCTTCCTAATGTTGCAGCCCTTTAATACAGTTCCTGTGGGTCGTAACCTACATGTTGAGAACCACTGCTTTATAGGAATCAAATACTGGGCTTTACTTGTGCTACTTTGGGAAAACACTTCCTGCAGCCCATGTAGGGAGACCTGGGTTCTTCAAGGAAAAATAGGGATTCTGAAGCCAGGAGTGGCTTCACTATGGCAGACAATGAAGACAGGCCAGGCCATAATCATTGGCAAGTTATCTCATGAGCTGAATGAAATCCACTGCCACCATCACCTCACCATCTAATGTAGTGGTTCTCAACCTTCCTAATGCCGTGATGTATTTTCATTGATACGAAGGGGTTGTGACTCACAGGTTGAGAACCGCTGCTCTAATGCAACATATATGTATAATATATTTACATAAATTCTACATTAAAGCACAAGTGGCCTTTTCTGGATAAGATTTTCCTAACACAAAAGTTTTAAGTATGTGTGAGAAAGCAAACCACAACTTCCTTCAAGCAAACTTTCCCTGTGTACAGCAAGCAGGCCCCACTGAAGAGCTGTGAGGGCATCACTGGTACAGACGCCCTCCTTTTGTTCAAAAGCATCTTCATAACCATTAATGGTGTTTTTGGGGAGAGACTAATGGGCCCATATTCTACTCAGTGCTCTCTGGGAATATCTGATCATTGCAGTCCAAGGAATGCAATCTGAATGTGACACACCTGAATTTTATGAAAGATATGCATTCCCTACTCATCTCAGTAGGTACATGGCATATTCTGTTGGCAGAGATTAATGTATTTGTTTTATTCATCATGAAACCAGAGAAGCCATTCCATTCTTCCCCTGTCTTCAAGTAAGAGAGTGTGAGTGAGCTAGAGAATGAGTGAGAGAGAGACTGAGATAATGAGCAGGCCTGGAAAAGCAATTAACACCAGAAATCAACCCAGCACAGGTCTCCAGAGCTGATCTGGGTTACAGCTAATGTCATTTTAGGGCATCTCTTAGCATTTCCACTTAAAAACTGTCTTATTTTCCTGTCCTCTCTTTCCTAGAGGTGCCTTTACTTCTACCTATGGCTGTTCCTAACCATGTTAACAGTGTACTTGGGGCAGTTTAATTAACTGCTCCTTTCTCCTGCCCCATCCCTCCTGCCTCCCTTCCTTGGAAATTAGTCTTTCTATCATGCCCCCAGAAGGAGGAGCTACCAGTGAGCAGGAATTGATACCACCTTCAATTTTCCTTGAAGTAATGAACACATGGCCCAGACAATCACTTACATCATGGCAGTGGCAGGCCTGCTCCATCTAATTTCTCTCCACCCAGCCGACCAGACCTCTTTCAGCTCTTCTGCCACACTCCATTCACATTGCAGCCAGTATCTCCCTCTGCCCCAACCCTCAATCCTGTAACTCTCCCCATCCTCCATGCCTGTTTTACTTTGCCATCAAAAGACCTCAAACTAATTTAGGCCCAACCCAATTCTCCTTTGCTCTTAGAAGTTTTCCATATTGGTCTGTCTTTAGGGAGCACACTTTTCTCCTTACCACTGTGTTTCCCTGAAAATAAGACACTGTCTTATATTTAATTTTTCTCAAGAAGAGATAGGGCTTATTTTCAGTGGATGTCTTTCTCTCTGTGCTGAAATGCATCACTAGGTCTTATTATCAGGGTAGGACTTATATTTAACAAATGCATAGAAATCCTGCTAGGGCCTATTTTGGGGGTAGGTCTTATTTTCGGTATATATGTGCATTTGCTGATAATCAGCATTTGATCACCCACAGCCTTACCTTATTACCTGTTTTATGCTTGTAATTAACTCTTCCTTCCTAACACAGCCACAAAGTCTCTGGAGGCAAGGGATCAACCTTTTATTTACCTTTAAGATCCACAGCACCTAGCATCACCCAAGCCCTTGATGATGAGCAATAAATCCACCTTAAATAGGTTGGCTACTTTCTTACTTAAGGACAACCCAACACGCTCATGAAAGTGAATATCAGATTGGACAGACTCGGAGAAACACGGGTAGAGGACATGGAGCACCTTTGTCTCAGCATCGCTTTCTGACGTAGACTGGCTACCCTCTGCTGGGCTGTCCAAACAGCTGCCAGTCGCTCAGGCAGCATAGGAGAGGGGAGTTGTTGCTGGTGGCCCCCTGCAGCTCAGAATGTAGGAAAAATAAAACCAGCAAGAAACAGCAGACAGGGTGTGGGGATTGGGTGCATTCTTAACAGGAGAGGGAGTACTAAAAATTAGTATGGACTCTTGGAAAGACGTTTGGCAATATTGATAAAGACTGAAAATATGGATACCCTCTCACCCCCTCTTCAATGGCTCAGCATCTTTCTTGAGATACACATGTGTGAATACAGAGGAGGTGCACATCAGCACGTTTGCAGGAGCCAAAATTAGAAACAACCTAAGTGCTATCCATAGGGGTGATGCTCAATAAATAATGGAACACCCACAGGATGTACAGTGCAATGCAGCTTTTTCTTTTTAATGAGGCAGAGCTTTACGAAGACATGGAGAAATTTCAAAGACAAATTAAGGGAAAAAAAACTTT
Organism: Galago senegalensis; assembly: GCA_963575145.1. Taxonomy (NCBI): domain Eukaryota; kingdom Metazoa; phylum Chordata; class Mammalia; order Primates; family Galagidae; genus Galago; species Galago senegalensis. The sequence continues at coordinate 15,885 of CAUYTI010060089.1, forward strand.
ACAGAGCAATATATACAGTATGGCATAATTTATTTAAAAATACAAAACTAATACCCTATGTTCTCTGTATACATTTCCATAAATATAATGCACAAAAATATTTCTAGAAGATTCCCATAAGACAGTAACAGCAGGTACATCTGAGGGAGATGAACTATAGTGAACTTTGTTTTCATCTGTAGGGTCTTTATTGCCTAGAAGGAAAGTATCTTCATATGTTGCCAATGTCAATTACAAGCAAATCAAGTTTCAGGAAGAAATCAAGTGAGGTAACACATGAGCCTGGAAAGCCAGGTGGGTGAAGGGATTTATGCCTGTGATTTCTGTGGAGTCCACGGCCCAAGTGCAGACATCGGGAGGGTGGGTTTACTCAGATATGTTGGATGTACCATAATTTGTGAGTTTGAAGTTTCAAAATTATAAAGTAATAATCAAAGCTGTTGGCTGAACCTTGTCAAAGTTAAACTAAAAGAAAAAACTTACCCATATCAAGGTTCTGGGCAGAAATATGTGTGGGCAGATTAAATGTCCCTGGCCCTGTCCTCAAGGAGAGTCAGCCTGGTCATGAGGAGTGAGAGGTGGTAAAAATGATAGTGGATGGCATTTATTGAGCACTTAGTATACACCAGACAGTATTCTGAGTGCTGATTCATTTAATTCCCACAATAACCTCAGAGGTAGGTATGGTTTTTAATGACCACTTTACAGGTAAATAAAGTAAGAAACAGAATTAGGTAATTCTGAAATCATACAGCTAAGGCAAAATTCAAATCTATGCAGTATGGCTTCAGAGCTTGTGACTTAATTGGTAAGTTATTATCCGTAATTAAATGTCAAATTTAGTGGTACATTTATTAAGGAACAGAGAATACAGAAGTATAAAAGGTCAAATGTGATGAGGGAAGGAGCTGTAGAGTAGATGGTGTCTCAAGTGGGTTTTAAAGAATGAATAGGAGTTTTATTAGAGGAAGCAATGAGGAAGTGCATAGTCTACCCTAAAATGCAAGTGAATAAATGCCCAGAGAATGTGTGTTGGAGGAACCACAGGAGATGTGGAGGGGCGTGGGAGCCAGCACACATGTTCCCTATGGGTTCCCTGCTGTGAGTAGTGGGCACTCAGCTTCTGAGCTGTAAGGCAGGCACCTCCTGCATTTGTCTAATCAGAGTTTTATGACTTGCAAAGACCATTCATGTGCATGATCTCATCCGAGTTGGGTAGAAGCTGCCATTCGCACCTCTGTCATTGGGACCAAAATACCTTGTGACTTCGCGCAGCAGCTGGAGGAAGGATGTGAAGAGCTCAGCTGCACAGGTGGCTGATGGAGTAGGGAGGGGACCCTGGAACTGTCTCTGTCTCTGCAGGGAGGGGCAGCTATTGGTGGTGAGTGGGAAAGAAGTTGAGCAAACCATGGAAAACTGTCAAATGAAAAACTCCAGGGGCTTCTTATAACACAAGTTTTAGTACATCTCCTCAAGTCATATCCGTTTGAGATGGAAGGGGAAGGGACGGTGCTCTGGGTCTTGAGGCTTTCTTAGAGAGATAGTTGATTTTATGTCTATAAGGAATCTCAATGCTTAACAAATCCATTGCAGTTTTTTTTTTCAGCCTTATTTGATTCTCTCTGCGGTTATCTTTCGATTTTGATCTCCTCTTTAAGATAATACTGTTTGGAAAACAGAAGCTTAATTATTAGGTTCCCCCAAATACCTTTTCTAGGTAAACAATCCTATCTGATTGCTCATGATATATGTGGTCCTACTGGGAACTGGAGATGAAAGGCAAGACAAAAAAGAGACTAAAACCCGGTTCCTTGAGGGCAGGGAGGCTCCATACTTGGCTTTACTATTTCTTGCACAGAACCCAGTGCCCAGCCCATTTTTGCTTAATGCATTCATGCTATATGAAGATAAATAAGTGAAAAGAGAGAGAAAAAAGTGGACTGGTGTCACAGAACACAGACTTTGTGTATATTTAAGCTTATAATGCCTTTCCCCCATATTTCTCACTCTGGATTCTCCAGAAGCAATTTATGCAAAGGGAGAGAACACAAAGTCAACAGAACACAGTCCTGCCTGAGCACCTGAGCCGGGACTAAGAACCTGCACATAGGCACACATTGCTTGGCATTTACAGGAAAAGTGCCGATACCCAGTCTTTCTACATGCCTTGTAGTGTGGAGGATGTGTCTCTGTCGAGAGGGACCTCCCTATATCTCTCAGTAAAGAGGACTTGGGAGATCAATTTGTCCTCATTGACTGGAGGGTAGAATCAGAATGAAGTTTCTTAGTTTCTTCTTAGAGCAAGTCAAGACAAGATTAAGGGGGCCTGGACCCCTGGCTCATGGGAGGTCAAAGCAGGTGGATCGCTTGAGCTCAGGAATTCAAGACTGGTCTGAGCAAGAGAACCCTGTCTCCCTCTACTAAAAATAGAAAAACAAGCCAGGTGTTGTGTGGCACCTGTAGTCTCAACTATTTGGAAGGCTGAAGCAAGAATATTGCTAAACCCAGGAGTTTAAGGTTGCTGTGAGCTATGACGTCACAGCACTCTATCCAGAGTGAAAGAATGAGACTCTGTCTCAAAAAAAAAAAAAAAAAAAGACAGAATTGAGGGAACACAATGCATTCCTTTATTTCTTTGAGGAAGTGATCCTTTACATAAAGGTGCAAGATCATTGTGATTTCTTTCGTGTCTAAATTCTGGTTCAGCATTCTTAGAACTCTGTCCCCAGAGAACATAAACAAAGCTTAAAATATATCTAGGGCCTCTTATTTTGCAATGAGACTTTGAAATCTGAAGCAAATTCCTTTGAATTTCTTTGCTGGTAGAATATCTTTATCTCTTTTGGGTGAGATTTTTTTTTAAGGAGGTAAAAATTATTGGGAACTGGCTTGGCACCTGAAAATCAGCGGCTAGGGCACCAGCCACATAGACATGGTGGGCTGAAGGGTTCAAACCCATCCCGGGCCTGCCAAACAACAATGACAGCAACAACAACAACAACAACAAAAATAGCCAGGCACTGTGGCAGGCACCTGTAGTCCCAGCTACTTGGGAGGCTAAGGCAAGAGAATTGCTCAACCCCAAGAGTTTGAGGTTGCTGTGAGCTGTGATGCCATAGCACTCTACCTAGGGCAACATAGTGAGACTCTGTCTCAAAAAAAAAAAAGTCATTAGGAACCAGAATTGGTAAGTCATTAATGACTGAGCTATGAGTGGCACTTTTGAGAAAAAGCCTGTGTGTGTGTGTGCACATGCATACATACTCATTGTTACACTAGTGAAAGATTTAGAGAGATTCCAAAATGAGCTGAGACATGGCACTCATGGAAAATAATCAGGATAGGGCTTCCCGTGTGAGATTGATGTGTGACATTTATTTGTATAAATGCATGACTAAAAGCAAAATTAATCTCACACAAGGTCTTAAGGTTGACTGCAGTATGAATGGTTTTGTAGACTTAGTGAAGACATACACAGCTACATGTTCACACATCGATAATTTACACTTTCTGGAAATTGACAGCCATATCTCTCTTGATTATGAACTAGTCACTCTTCTTTCCCTGATACCACCATAACAGCTGTGTGAGCCATTTTGAATCTTCTTCTTCCATGAAATACATATGTGTGTGTGTGTATGTGTGTGTGTGTGTATATATATATATATACACACACACACACACATATATGACTGTCTTCAGGCCATAAGTAGTTATTATATGCCATTATATATGTATGGCTTTTGCTATTTACAATAGATACATGCATATATAGTAAATATATATATATATATGGAAAGCTTTTAAGAAAATATAATAAAGGATTCACAAGAAGATTGAGAAGATATACAGGCAGAATTTCTTCAACAGCTTCTTCTTTTTGCTTTCTTTACATCCCATTTCCTATTCTCTGAGGAGTGTGAGAAGATGCTAGATTATGATTATATTAAATAATAATTCTAGTCTTTCAACTATTGCTTTATGACCATCTTGGATATAGAACTATGTTTGCTCAGGGAAAATAGGTCACAGATTGCTAAACTAGCTCCTCACCCTGCAGTGGTTGAGAGCTGTTTGTTTTTCAAATACCTTAATTGTATGGTCTACCAGAAAAGAGCAGCACTGAAAATTATACCTCTGGACTAAATGCAACCAGATGGACAAAAACAACAAGGCGTTTGAAAAAGATAAATGCCCCACAATCCCCCTGTGGTTGGTTTTATCGCCAGTTAATTTTATAATGGCTTCTTCTAGAGCAGAGAGATATTCCCTTGGGGTAGGAATAGTGCCTGAGTAGAACCAGGCAGCTTCCAGAAGGAGGGTCCTCTTTGTTGCCTCTTTGGGTAGAATTGGAATAAATGTCTTGGTTTGGGGTTGGGGTAATGGGTGGTGCTGCTGGGAGAGTGGAATTCTAAGCTCAAGAGCAGTGATGCTTCCTCTCTTTGTTTTATGCTTCTCGTTGGCTTTCATTTTGCAATGCCTTTTGCTACACACAAAGCAGGAGTTTTAATCTGGGGTGGATGACTAGAGGAGGTAAAAAGCATAGAATTCAGTGATCTGGTTGGTCATTGTCCAGTTAAAGTTTTGGAAGCCAAGGTTACTGTTGAAAAAATATTCCATGCTGGGTAAGGGCCATGTGGACTCATCAGTGGACTCAGGATAAGGCTGACCTCTGGATCTGAGTTTCTCTTCTCAAGACCATGATGTCCAGACCAAAAATCATTCCTGTGAGTATGCTTTAAAATCTAGGAAAGCAGGCTGCTGGACTGTCTTCAGGTCAGAAGTAATTATTATATACCATTTCATGTCCCATATAATAAATATATTGGATTCAGGGTTGGACAGTAAAGGAGGTGTGGGGAGAGTGTACAGAAAGAAATGTAGATGGAAGACCTCATTGACCTTTTCTCATAAATCTGTGATTTTCTGGGATTGGTTGAAACAGCTCATGATTTTAGAAAAGAGTTCTTCCCCTCCCACCACATCCTCAGAAGGAGGATGTTCTTCCTCTGTCACCACAGCCACCAAGAGGAAGTCTTTGAAAATGGAGGACAATGAGCTTAAGGTGCTCTAAGTTTCTAAGATAAGAAAACAGATACAGTGAAGCAGTGAGGCCTGAGCATTCCTGATGTGTAAGTAGATTGGTAGAGCTAAAAGGGTCATGCAGTTAACATTTCTTTGTCTTTCCTTCTGGAAGAGTCTCAACTATAGCTACTGGGTCTCTATGTTCATGTAATTTAATAGTCATAAACCTTCAGGAATTACCCCAAATAAACTTTTTCTCCTCCTTTCCTTCAGAAGTTCTTTTCCTTCCTCTGAAATCTTCCTTAGTACCCTTGCTCATATGTTGTCTTCCACTGGAAAATTTATTGAACTGTATATTTTAAATATGTTTATTGTATGTCAATTATATCTCAATAAAGCTTTCAAAAATCTATCTAGTTTGATCTTATCTTGAATCCCCCCCAAATTCCAAGGGGTTTAGGAGCTCTACATCAAAAACCCAGGTCAAAGATCAAATACAGTAGAACCTCCATAGTCAATCACTTCCCTACATTGACAACCTCCTTAAGTTGACCTAATTTTCATAGGCTGTCATATACCACTTGTACTCAATGGAAGTTCCTTATATTGACCACCTCTGTATTTTGACCAGTTTGTTACAGTCCATGGGTGATCAATTTACAGAGGTTTTACTGCAGTAGGAAAACAGAGCTCCTAGTGACCAAATCATTCAGGAGATTTCTGTGCCAGATACCAGGGGCAGGGACCAACAAATACATATTTCTTATTTCACACATAAGATAAAATTTGCCCTTTTCAAGCAATCAACTTTGTAGTTATTACTATATTTCAAAATCTGTCCAATGATCATCCTAATTCCAGAATATTGTTGCCACCCCCCAAAGAAGTCCCATGCCGATTATCAGTCAGTCACTCCTCATTCCCCTCTACTCTTAGTCCCTGGCAACTTCTAATCTACATTCTGTCCTGATGAATTTTCTTCACTGGATATTTCATATAAATAGAACCATAACAGGATGTGGTCATTTGTGTCTGTATTCTTTTACTTACTATAATATTTTGAAGTTTCATCATGTTGTAGCATGGCTCAGTACTTCATTACTTTTTATTGCCAAATAATGTTCCATGGTATAGATATACTATATCTATTTTACCCATTCTTTGGTTTATAGCCATTTGGATTGTTTCCACTTTGGGGGCTATGTTGAAGAATGCCTCCATGAACATTCATGTACAATTTTTTGTGTGTGAACACATACTTTCTATTCTCTTGGGCAAGTAACTACAAAAAGAATTGCTATTTCTATTTCTGTCTACCTTATATACTAGGTTATATGGTAACTTCACATTTAACTTTTTCAGGAACTTCCAAACTGGTTTCCAAAGCTCCAGTACCATTTCATATTCTAATCAGCAATGTAAGAGGGTTCCAGTTCCTCCTAGCACTTGTTATCATCCATTTGTTTGGTAATAGTCAACCTAGTGGGTATGAAGTGATAGCTCATTGCAGTTTTGATCTGCATTTGCTTACTGACTAATGATGATCATCCTTTAATGTGCTTATGGGCCATTTATGTATATTCTTTGGATAAATGTTAATTCAAATACTTTGCCCATTTTCTTTTCTTTATTACATCATAGCTGTGTACATTAATGCATTTATGGGGTACAATATGCTGGTTTTATATACAATTTGAAATACTTTCATCAAACTGGTTAACATAGCCTTCATTGCTGATAGCTGAAAATGTTAACAAATGAAAAAACATACCATGCTCATGTCTGGGAAGAATCAACAATGTTAAAATGTCCATACTACCCAAAGCAATATACAATTTTAATGTAATCCCTATTAAAGCTCCACTGTCATACCTTAAAGACCTTAAAAAAAATACTGTGTTTTATATGGAATCAGAAAAAACCTTGATTAGCTAAGACATTACTCAGAAATAAAAACAAATCAGGAGGAATCATGCTACCAGACCTCAGATTATACTATAAATCTATAGTGATCAAAACAGCATGGTACTGGCACAAAAATAAAGAGGTAGATGTATGCAACAGAATAGAGAGCCAAGAGATGAATCCAGTTACTTATCATCATTTGATCTTTGATAAGCCTATGAAAAACATTCAGTGGGGAAAACACTCCCTATTTAACAAATGGTGCTGGGCGAACTGGCTGGCAACCTGTAGAACACTGAAATTGGACCCACACCTTTCACCATTAACAAAGAGATTCTCACTGGATAAAAGATTTAAACTTAAGACATGAAACTATAAAAATACTAGAAGAGAGTGCAGGAAAAACTTGAGGAAATTGGCCTGGAAGAATATTTTATGAGGAAGAATTCCCGGGCAATTGAGGCAACACCAAAAATATATTACTGGGAACTGATCAAACCAAAGATGTTCTGCATAGCCAAGAACACAGTATGTAAAACAAGCAGACAGCCCTCAGAATGGGCGAAGATGATTGCAGGTTATGTCTCTGACAAGGGTTTGATAATCAGAATCCACAGAGAACTCAAATGTATTAGCAAGAAAAGAACAAGTGATCCCCTGTCATTGTGGGCAAGGGATTTAAATAGAAACTTTGCCCATTTACAATTGGGATATTTGCCTCTTAATTGTTTGAGTTGTTCTAAGAGTTCTTTGTATACTCAAGATACTAGATCTTATCAGATATATAATTCACAAAAATTTTCTATCAATGCCTTCATTGTACTCACACTTTTTGATAGTATTCTCTGAAGCACATAAGTTTTCAATTTTGATTAAGTCCAAATCTATTTTTCTTTCATTGCTAGCACTTTCAGTGTCATAATAAATGAAACATTGCTGAATTTAAGGTTGTGAAAATATGTTCCTGTATTTCATTTAACAATTTTTTTTGTTTTAGCTTTTATACTTGTGTGTTAATCCATTTGAGTAAATTTTTGACTATGTTGCAAGGAAGAGGTTCGAATTTATTCTTTTGCATATGGATATCACCCCAGTATTATTTGTTGAAATAATAATTCCTTTCCTCCTTCAAATTGTCTTTGCACCCTTATCAAAACTCAGTTGACCATAATGTATGACTTTATTTCTTGATTCTTGATTTTATTTCCCTATCAAGTATAATTTGGCCAGTCAGAAACAGCCTTGATTATTATAGCTTTGTACTCATTTTTGAACTTGGAAAGTATGAGTCCTCCAACTTTGTTCTTTTTCAAGACTGTTTTGACTCTTCTGGGTCTCTTGTATTTCCATGTGAATTTTAGCATCAGCTTAGCAATTTCTGCAAAAAAAGCAAATGAAATTTTGGTAGGGATTGTATCAAATATATAGATTAATTTAGGGAATATTGCCATCTTAACAATATTGGGTTCCATTTCATGAGCACAGATGTCTTTGTAATTATTTAGTACAAAGGTAGTGTAAGTGGACTTACTTTGTCATGTTGTGGACATCTTTGTCATGTTCCTGATCTGAAAAGGGATTGAAAGTTCTCAGTCTTTCACGAAGCATGATGTTAGCTTTAGATTCTGTTAGATACCCTCGATCAGGTTAACTTTCCTTTTGTCTTTGTTTTCATTACGAAAGAGTTTGCGGTTTTGTCATATTATTACTAGTTTGCATCTATTAAGATGTGTGGTTTTTGTTTTAATTCTATTACTACTATATTTACATTGATTAATTTTCATATGTTGAGTCAAGCTTGAGTGCTTAGGGTAGATCTTATTCGGTCACACTGCATAAGCCTTTTAAAATGTTTCTGGATTCATTTTTCTAGTATTTTTTTAAAAGGATTTTTCATCTGTATTTGTAAGGAAGATTAGCCCGTGTGTCTTTATCTAGTTTTAGTACTGGCCTTATATAATATTTGAGAAATGTTCCATCCTCCTATTTTAAGGAGAATTTGTGAAAAATGTATTAAGAATGCAATGCACCAGTGAAGCAGTTTGGTCTTGGGCTTTTATTTGTGGGAAGGGTTTTGATCTCCAATCCAATCTCTTTATTTGTTGTAACATTATTCAGGTTTTACATTTTTCCCTGAGTCAGTTTGGTAGTTTATCTGTTTTCAATATGTTCATTTCATCTAGGTTATCTCATTTGTTGGCATAAAAGTATTCCCTGATGGTTGTTTTTATTTCTGCAAGATCTGTAGTAACATGACTTGTTTTCACTCTTGATTTCAGTAGGTTTGAGTTTCCTCTCTCCTCTCTTTTTTAATTTATTTTTTTTAGCCTATCTTTAGGTTTGTCAATTTAGGTTAATCTTTAGGTTTGTTAATCTTTTTTTTAAAAAAAGACTTTTAGTTTTATTGTGTTACTATGCTATTTTCCATTCTCTATTTTATTTATTTCCATGTAGATATTCATTATTTTCTTCCTTCTGTTTTTCTTCTTAGTCTTCTGTTCTTATTTTTCTGGTTTTATAAAGTGAAAGATTCAATTATTGATTTAAGATCTTTTTTAATGTAAATGTATACAGCTACAAATTTTCCTTAAACACCATTTTTCTTATATTTTATAAGTTTTGATGTATTATGTTGCAATTTCATTTACCTCAAAATACTGTTTATTTTTTCTTATAATATCTTGTTTTATTCATTTTATTAGTGGGTTATATTGTTTAATTTCCACATATTTATACATTTTCAAAATTTCTGTTATTGACTTCTAATTTCACTCCATTGTAGATGTAGAACATATTGTGAATGATCTTGATCCTCTTAAATTGAAAATTGTTGAAGTACTTATTTCTCCCTTAAATTCTAAAAGTTTTTGCTTCCTGTATTTTGGGACTCTGTTTTGAGATTCACCCATATTTATAATTGTTCTATCTTCTTGATGGATTGATTCTTTTATCATTATAAAATATTCTTCTTTGTCTCTGGCAACAATTTTATTTTTATATCTATTTTGAACCACTCAAGTTCTCTTTTAGTCACTTTCTGCAAATTATATCTGTCATTTCTGCACAACAAGTCACTTCTCTCTTCCTATGTATATATACAGTTGTAGTTGTAATTGTTGTTGTAGTTGTATGTAGTTGTAGAATGATTGACATGAGTTTGTTTATTTTTATTGTCCTTTTAATACCTGAACCATCTGTAGAATGTCTTTTCTTTCATTCCTAACATTAGTAATTTGTATTTTCTCTTTTTTCCTTAATCAGTTTTGCCAGATGCTTACCAATTTAATTAATGTTCAAAAACAAGCTTTTTTTCTTTTTAAAATTTGCTATTGTTTGTTCATTATTTATCTCTCTCTCTCTCTCTCTTTTTTTGCTATACTACTGAATGGAGGATTCCAGGTGGTTCATTGTGTATGATACCCTTGGTGAAATCCTTGAATACTGTTGTTCTCTCCATACAATTATATCTCAGTTTGCTATATTGAATTCCTCTGAATTATTTTTTTAATATATTTTCTTTGGTTCAGGACATAGCAAGCCATGTGGTATGGCAGAAAGTTCTCTGATCTTGAATTCAACATTCCAAACTGTCACTTAACCTCTTTATTTTCAACTTTCTTTTAGGTAAAATGGTGACAATAGTGATTATATTTAACTTACGTGATGTGTCTACAACATAGTAGTCATTCTGTGATGGTTAACATCAGAAGCCATAAAAATTCCTTATTGTCTATGCAGCCTATAACAGTAGCTATTATTTAATGGATAGCCCAATCGTATACACATCAGGTATGTCTTAGGTGGGATATAAATAATTCCAGAAAGTGGAAGCTTCCCAAAAGGTTTTTATAAATATTCACTAGTTCCTATCTTTCTGTAAATGTCATCTGAAGGATGCTAATGCAAACCAGACTGAGAGTTTAATAAGCATCATCCTACAATTCAAAATTAAATTTTATCTTATTTCAATTTTTATTGTGTTCTGTGCACACATATGTGTGTGTGTGAGAATCTCTAGACTCAGGAAAACTCTGCTTGCTGAAAGCTGACTGCATTAGTAAGTTTTTCACCTCCGACTTTGTTCCATGAAATGATAACTACTTAGTTAGCAACTGTAGTTCAGCACCTTAAGTTGATTTCAGAAAAGTATTCTGTTGATCTAAGCTGGGGTTACTCATGGTTTTTAGACAGCTATTGGTAAGCTAAGGAGTTTGGATGAATGATTGAAAAAAATGAAGAAGACCATTCAGCTCGCTCACCTTCTAGCAGAGTAACTCAGGCTTGTTCATATGATGATGGCTTCAGATTCTAGGACTAGCAAGAGGATAAGTTCCAACATGGAAGTTATTTCTAAGCCTCCATTTGCATCACATTTGCTAATGACCTATTTGTTAAACTGTGTCACTCAGACAATTCTGCTCATAGAGGGGTGGAAAAGAGACTCCATCATTTGATGGAATCAACTATAAAGAATTATGAACACTTTTGTCTCACACCACATTAGCTCTGGGCTTTGGATGCAGTAGAAGGAAATGAAGCTGAGAAGGGGGTGTTTCTCATCAGTGTGTCCAGGAAGCTAACAAAGGCATGTTCTGCATCAGAAGGATGTATGAGACAACTCCTGTGTCACTATCCAGCTAATGCTTTAATCTGTGAAGAGCTTTCTTGGCAAATCAACAAATACATTCTGTTTAGAGACTGCTAGAAAAATATTTGATTCTCCAGATAGCAAAAATATAAACTTTTCTTTGTTATCTTTACCCTGTTCTTTTCCTCTTTCCTCTGACCACCCTACTTCCTAATCCATTTGATGTGTTTTACAAAAGCCTGCCACTGACTGGCCTGGCTTTCATCCTTGTGAATGATTAGGAAAAGTGCCAACTACCTACTGATTTATCTGAAATGGGGCATAAGGCTCATAAGCCTAAAAATGAGATCAAAGAGAACTAACAGTTCTAGTTAAATTATAACATCCAATTTTAGATTTTTTTAGTTTGAGCCCACAGCATATGTGGAAATGCACATACCTGCATGCTCAGCACACCTCTGCCAATGGCATCTCTAAATACTGTAAATGAAAAAATACAGATATTGAGGCTAATTTCAGCAAATATGCCATATAGGATGGGAGGAGAGATAGGAGGGAAGTAAAGGGAGAAGATATTTTCTCTAGCACCATAGCATCTCCTAGAGACCCAGTGACAGTCTCTTGTGAGATTATGTGCTTACTCTCCCAATATTTCTTTTCATTGTCACCTCACCAGAATAAGTTGTATCAGTTAGCTATTGCTGTGTAACAAACCACCCCCAAACAACAACAGCAACAACAAAAATACGTACTGTTCATTAGTCTATAGGTTGTGAGGGCTTTTCTGTTTATCTAATCCAGCCTTAGCTAAGCTCATGGATTAAGTTCACTCTTGGATTTGTTATCAGCTGGTAAAGAGAGTTAGGCTGACTAGCCTATGATAGCCTTTGCTGGGGAAACTTGGCCTTTCTCTATGTATCTCTCACATTTCTATAGCAGGTTAGTCTAGGGATATTCCCATGTTTATAGCAGAAGTACATGAGTGGCAAGAAAACAAACAGCAATTCACAGAGTTTTGTAAGACTCTGTTTGTGCCTAGTTTACTAACTCTGGTTGGTCAAAGAAAGTTACAAGGCTGAGCTCAGAGAGAAAAGATCCATCAGAACATCTTACCTAAAAGGATTGTAGTAAAAACTGGAGACATCAATCCAATTAATTTACCATCCTAGTTGTGCAACATGATGGGGATTTAAAAAATAACTTGTATAATTGCTTGTTACATTATTGAATATTCCATAATCTAATCCTTACCTTTGATGTTATAATTCATTCCTGAGGGTGGTTTCCAATCCTTTATATCAATGTGTCTTTCTGAAACTCAAGTTATCCTGGGTTTGTCTGGAGGCCTAGGAAGATGGGGGAAGTGCAATGACTGTTTTTTATAGCTCTTGTGGGTATATGGGTCCTAATTTGGTGTTAGCCCTGGTGTTAGTCCTCTCCCCTTTGACCTCATGCCTGATTTAAACCCACAGACTTATTGAAGAAAGGCTTTTACTTTTGTGCAGTGGAATTGAGACTTCTTACTCGTGGATTTATTTAGACAGCTTAGTATTCAACTCTTCAGCCCCAAACTTCATGATGTGGTAATAGAAAGAATTGACTCTTAGAGGTAACTTGAGTTATATGCGTGGGTGGGTGGTGGTGGTATAGGAGAGTGGGAAACATTCTATATATACAATACTGTATATACAATACTGTTCTGAATGTATAGAATAAAGTTATGGCCCAAATCAACCTTCTTAGGTATTTCTCCAACTTACTGCTGGCTAAAAGAGATAACCATGATATAGCCAAGTATGAATACAATAAAGAAGAATTTGATTAGATAATAAAAATTAATCTGTGGTAAAAAAAAAAAACCAGTTATAAGTGCTACTACAATGTTGGAAGCCTTTCTTTGGATGGTTTGGGGATCTATAGTTCTAGTCATCTGTCTAGGTTGAGCTTAGTACAAGGGGTGGTGAAGCTCTGCTCAAGCATTCTGAATTGTGTATGCTGAGATTCATCTCTTTTTACCCCTATTGGCTTCCACCTCCAGCTGCATTGTGCTCACCAGCCATTGCTTCTATCCTTTCCTGGGCTCTGAGATAGCCCTGGAGTGATGCCCTTACGTCTTCCAGATTACAGAGAAGCTCTAGGGTCTCTGCCCAGCCCTCATGCCAACTGGGAAACAGCTGATACAACACTCAGCTGCCTGTGGAGAGAAACAGAGGGTATTTTAGTGTTGTGAAGTAGGTGTGAACCACAGCCAAAGGGAAGGGAGTGCTTTGACAGCCCAGGTACCAAGGTGAGATAGGAATGCAAGGTTTTTCAAGCAATCACACTCTTTCAAGCATAAAAACAGTTGTCCTATTACTTTCAGAAACTATTTTCTCTGGAAAGTATTATCTTTAATTTATCTTCATTTTAGAAATAAATGAAGTTCAAAAATTTGCTGAGACTCCACATGTATCTTATTCATTTCTTGCACCAGGGGCATTGGGGGAATACTTAAAAGCAGATAGAATAGTTTATTTTAAAATGCCAAAAGAAAATAGCTATCAATCTTGAATTCTATATTAAGCAAAGATATCATTCAAAGGTAAAAAAAGAAATAGCAATTATAATTACTAAGCTTTAGTCAATGAGGAAGACACTTAGAGAGCCTTCCTTATGTTGTCAGCATGCTGACTTCATCAGAATGGAGTAGGAAGTGGATAGCTGTGACTATGGCTGCCTGAGCACTAAGGAAACCAAGGGATATTTTCTCACCAGGTTATCATTTCTGAAACTGAGGGCAGCCATGTACAGAAAGCCCAAATCCAGTGTAACCCAAATTTGGAAGAAGCAAACTCTTTCAAATTCTAGGTCTGTCTTTACAGGAGGTACTAGGTTGAAAGCTAATGAGCTTCTAAAAATTAAAGTGCTTGAGTTGAGCCAGGCCATATTCATGGCAGGGCTACCATTTTGGTGATGAAAACATTTATCCAGAGACTATAAAATAGGCTTCGAACACGAATTTGCCTCGGGTTCTTGCATTCTAATTTAGGTTCCAAGAATAAATGAACTGGATGGGAAAGTGTTCTCTGAAGGATCTGGTTCCCTGTGCTCAGTCTCTGCTTTGAAAACCTCAACTAGAACCAGCAATGTCATAATCCAACAACCCTGCATAACCTCCCTCCTCTTCCTTTTCCTAGTCCCTTTTCTTCTGTTTTTATTAGTCTGCTCTACTCGGTTTTCCAACTAAATTGCCAGTCCTTTCCCCTCCCTGAACTTTTTCTAGTGGATTTCTATTCCTGAGAAATATGTATCCTACTTTTAACTTCAAGGGTATGACCTCTTTCATTTTGTCAGCAGATTCCAGAAAGAACCCTGTTCTAAAAAGTCTTTCCCCTAGGATAATCAGAAAAATAAAAGATAAAAAGTCTTTCTTATTCTTCCCTGTCCAGATACACTATTTCTTAATGCTTTATCAAATCAATATCTAAGCTACTGAAATAGACTAAATGTAAATAGTTTGCTTTGCCTGTGTGCACATATATTAAACTTAAGTCTGTCCTTTACATGCTGAGATTTTAGGGCCCCTGAGGCTTTCAGGATCATATGACCTCAACACAAAACTATTCTCTAGGACAATCTACATCAGCAATTTTCAACTGTGGCACACTAGTGTGCTACAGGAGGATCTTAGGTGTGCCGTGAAAATTATCTTCAAAATAAGTTCAAAGCACAGTAAGTATATTCTCTCTCTCTCTCTCTTTTTTTTTTTTTTTAGACAGAGTCTCATTATGTCACCCTTGGTAGAGTACCATGGTGTCATAGCTCACAGTAACCTCAAACTCTTGGGTTGGGCTTCAGCGATTCTCTTGCCTCAGCCTCCCAAGTAGCTGGTACTACAGGTGCCTGCCACAATGCCCAGCTATTAAGTATATTCTTTTTTTAGTTCTTTTTTTTTTTTTTGACCAACATAATTTAAATGTGCCATGGAAGTTTATAGGTTCGAGTGTGCCATGAGATTAAAAAGTTTGAAAAACACTGATCTAGATGAATCCACCCTGGATGGCTTTGGGGCTGCCATAGGCCATGAGATATATCTAGTCCTCATGTAAACTCTATGATTTCCCGCATATACCTGCTGTTGCCTTCTCTGTGTCACTCTGCTGGTCTCTACTACATGTTACCTATTGTCTCAGAGGACAATCAGACTTATTAGATCAGAAATGATGATCACCAAGGCCCATTTGCCTCAGAAAAAAATGTTAGGCAACAGAAGGCCTTAAAGAGTTGTAGCAGGCTCTGTGTTTTCTTCTCATTATGTGTTTTATCTAGTATTTCAATGATAATTTATGTGGTGTGGATATGGGATGAGGACGGGGTGGTCATTAAGAAGAGTGATGATGGATGGAAGGAAGTAACTGACCAGCTTCACTTAAAGATCTGTATGCTTCCGAATGCTCCTCTCTGCAAAAGATAATAGCCATCTGTTCTCCGAGTCTGCTGAGAAATGAGTAAGGGAACATTGGTTAATAATGTGGCAAAGGAGATTCAGGGCACACAATGAATTTCACAACTGACAAGTTCCCCCGGACACTGGAACCATTGACCAAGTGCTCTGTGAGTGGGGTGACATGCCCTTCTCTGGAGGCTGTCAGACACATCTGTCTGGCAGAATATAAATGTGGTGCTACCCAGAGGGAAAAGAATGGACGAATTGATAGCTGAGTTTCTACATTCCAGCTCAGTGATATTTATTTTAAATCCCATTCTTGTCCTGAGGAGGAGGTCTAGAAGATTTCCCACCAAGATTTTGAAGATGTCTTTTTCTTTTCACTTAATTTTGCCTCCACCAGGAAAAGTGAGAATAGTGAAGAAATTTCTCAGAGAAGAAAGTGTTACTTCTTTTTATACAGACAATGTCACGTGCTCACACTTCAGTTATCTACATGAACACCATGTTTAAAGGCATAAACATTTTCACTGGAAAGGAACCACAGTCACGATTTTTTCCCCTCACAAAATTTGTATGGCACAGCACCTTTGATTTTTCTCTTGGCACATTTTAATAATAACCTAAGAAGATGAGTTTAAAGGGATTCAGTTCAGAATCACAGACTAGAATAACTTGAAAGCATCTTGAAAATTATCTGGTGGATGAAGAAACTGAGTCACAGAGAGGCAGAATAAGCTGAGGATCACAAGAGCAGTCCTAGAGTAGTAGGAAGGTATTGAAAATAAAACAGGGCAGGAAGGGTAGTGAAAAAGTCTTGGAGTCCTAGGAGGAAAGCTAAAATACTGCCTTTAAAGGAATAAGAGGGAGAAATGATTCCAGCGGCTGGCAGCAACTTGCAAAAACTGGGAACATAGTTTTCCAAGAAAGATGCAAGGGGGATAGAGAAGGAGTGATGGGAGCAACTGAATCATATGTTGCTTGATATTGACAGGCATCATCTCTCTAGTCAATACATGCCCCAGTATCTGTGTTCTTTTGGGATCTGGCCAAGCTCATAAACTTGTAGATATTTAAATAGTTCAATTACACGATATTCACATTTAATCTCAATGCTGAGCGGAAAAGTAACTGTGTTGGATTTGTTGAGAGAAGGCGCACTGAAATTTTCCAGAGAATTTTCTATGCTAATTTTACTTTGCGTTTTTTTTTTTGTTTTTTTTTTTGGTTTGCTTTAAAACAGCAAACATTTTAAACTAAACTTCTTAAACCCTGTGCAAGATGTAATCCTACTCAAATCGCAATTTCTCTACCTGGACTGATTGCCAAAGAGCCAATGTCCAGATAAAGAATCTCAAAAAGATAAAGACTTTGCATCTTTTGTATTTAACTGGATGGATTTGGAGAATATTCTTCTTACATATCTCAAGAATGGAAAAGCAAGAATCCCATGTACTCAATACTAAGTTGAAACTAGTAGATCCATAACCACAGGGCCACGTGGGAGGAAAACACAATTAAATTCAACCAGTGGGGAGAGGCAAAGGAAGAGAGTGGGGAGCAAGGGGAGGAGGCTGGGTAAAGTCCTACCTAATGGGTACAATGCAGGGATGAAGGACTCAACTACAACTCAGATTTACAAACACAATGTAACCTGTTTGTACCTTCATATTAATCTGAAATAAAAAACAAACAAACAAACAAAAACAAAGAACCTCTTATTTACCAAGGATATCCAAAAGGCTACATAACAAAATATGTCAATGCTGACTGGTTTTCTGATTTGTATTAGATAATATCAATCCCTTTGCCTGATGAGCAACACCAGCCAGTGTTCATGTGCACACACCCTAATCCTTTTCTGAGACTTAATGCCTGGAGCAAACATAGATCTGGCTTCTGGGCCACACCCAATCATCAGCCTCCTGAATGATTTGGCAAAACAATTTACTCGAGTAAGTGCTTTTCTTTGCCTAATTACTAACAAAAATCTCAAAGCATACTGAGAAAAGGCCTAGCGAATGATTGGACACCCTCTATCAGAGGCCTCTGTGGGGTCCATTCAAGTTTTGGGATGATTTCAAGTTTGGAGGGCCATGCAAAAGCAGAGGTCAGACAGGCTACTACTGGTCAGGGCATAGGCTTTGGAATCAGACCTTCCTTTGATCACTTATGAGCTGTACAACCAGAAGTTAATTTTTATACCTGCTAAGCTTGTTTTCTCAAATGCAACCTGGGATCATGATTCCTCTTCAGAGATCTGGTATATGTTTTAACTAAGGTCTTCTTGAAAAATGCTTAGCATGAAACCTGGCACATTGTAAATGTTAAAAAAAATGGCTATGATTATGCTGATATAATTGATTTTCAAATAGATAGTATATTATTTTACGTGCTCCCCCTGTCCATTCTCAATAGAACAATCTTTTGAAACATGATTCAGATCTTATCAGAATCTTGAGCCCTTGGCTCAGACCTCTCCAGTGGCTCTCCATCTTACTAATTGCCAAGGTCCTTCACCGTATATCACTCCTCTGATGACACCTCCCAGCCCATCCCCTTGGGCTCCCTGCATGACAGCTACCTTGACTTCTTTGCCTCAGGTCCTTCTGCCTCTGCTGCAACACTTTCCCCCAGATATCTCCATAGCCAGTCTCCCCGGGGCTCTCAGAAATCAACTGAGAAGTTTCCTTATCCGTGAGGACATTCAACAGCCCGTATGAAATGAGAAGACCTAGTATTCTGGCATGCTTTACCTCTTACATCACTTTCCACCATCATCTAACATCTCTTAACCACCTTGTCTCTAGCATCTCCTCAACTTGAAAGGAACTCTGTAAGGAAAGATCCTTTATTCACAGCAATAATTAAGTGCTTTGAACAAGCCTAATATGTTCTAGGCATTGCATATATAATTTTTGAAAAAAGTATTGGGTAATTCTTCTAGCAAAGCTTTGATAGATTCACATTTGACTTATTGATTTGATGGTCCCTTCCTGCCACCATTGTCCAAAATTTGCAGTCACTAGAAGCCCAAGAGAAAGAAGGAGGAGCCAGGCACACCTGGTCTGCCAGCCAGGATGGGGTGTCTCATAGCTGTCACCTAGACACTGCCATCTGGGACTTTATCATCATTTGTCAGTTTACTATACCAGACTCTTGGTTGTTCTCCATATACCACGTGTCCTGTGGCACTCCAAACTATGTGCAAGTCTCAGATGATTTTCATCATCATTCCTCTACCCGAGACATGCAGCTCGTCCCTATTGCTTATAACTTCAGTCAAGATCTCCTGCTGTGCTCATGACCCTCCTGGATCTTGTCCCTCTCTCTCATTTAGATGCACAGACTCTGCCTGCCTCAGACCTGGTCTTGCCTTTTGCACGAGCTCTGTTCATCCTTACCTTACTCATTCTGTTCCTTCTGTTCTTCCAGAATGCCCCTTCCCTCCCTTCTGCCAATCCAAATCCACCATAGCTCTCAAGGCTCAACCCAAATCATACATCATCTAAGGAGAGCCTGCCCACCAGTGAATACACACTGTACCAACATCTCCCTCTTTACAACTCCTCGACCAGAAGTTACCCCCATGGTTTAGCCTGTAGTTAGTCTTAATTGTATCACAATAAAGCATTAATAACTCAAGCTACAACTACCATTTGTCTAATTATTACATTTTAGACATATATATTTCTATTTTATCCCTCATATTAATCTTATGGGGTAGGAATCCTAACCTCCATTTTACAGATTAAAAAAACGAAAGCGTATAGAGGTTACGTAGCTTGTCCCAAATCATATAGTAAATAATAGAGCCAAGAGTATGTTGATTTTTCTCCCCCTCACATATGTGGTAAACTTCCTGGAGATTTAGCATAGTATGTGCATTCAGTGGGCACTTAATTACTACTGACTGGTTGATGGAACAGCACAGAGGGTGCAGCTTGATTCACATGTGCTCTGATGAAGCTCAGCCTTGCAGGAATGATGAGAACAATGAGGAAGGGGATAAAGACCTGCCCAGCCCTCTCCTCCATTTTCCCTCTGCACTGAGGAGCTGATGAGAGAACAATGGAGTCAAGGCAGTTTCAGGCCTCAAGGCAGGGGCACGTTCTCCAGGCCCTGCCCTTGCTCTTCCTTCACTATCCCCAGCAGCCATGCCGCTGCACTGCTGCCACCTCAGGTGAGTGCTTTCCAGGCAGCCCTGGCTTGTTGAAGGCACCTGTACCATATTCTGGACTCTAGGATAGGAGACCCAAGACACACATCTGGCTGAAAGGAGAGCAGAGCAGAATATGCCAGAGCTTCTGCTTCCCAGCAGACTTTAGCCCCATGTCCTGCATTGGGGCATTTGTTAGCTCCATTTTCTCCATCTCTTAGGAAGCCTGCAAGCAGTTTACACCCACCACCTCTTTTCAAAATGTTCACCAAAACCCAGCTGAGCCCACTGACTCATCTGAGAAATCAGAATATTAGATAGCCTCTCACCCAAAGTCCCCTGTACTAGAAGGAGAATTCTAATGTCTGTAAAACCAGGAACTGAGACAGCTGGTTTCTTTATTCCAGTTCAGCATACCTCTCACCCTCGGGGTCCTCAGTGTCTCCCTCTACACAATGTACAAGCAAACTCTGCTGGACCCCTAGTGCCTTCCTACTTCGTGGGTTACTTTTGGAACTATGTGTGCAATAACTTACAAATGCATTTGAGAACAAGACAGGAGAAAAATGACTGTTAATTTTATGTTTATGTATCTACACACTTATAGCTTACTCAACTACACTAAAATTCTTAAGGTATGTTTGCACTTTCCTTAACCACTGCTCCCCTTACCACTCTGAGGCCCATGAAGCTTGAGGAATACAGTAAGTGCTCAAGAAATTGGAGGTGTAGCATGCTCCTGGTCTGGTGGTATGGAGGAGGTTAGACCAAGCCCTTCTCTATGGAAAGCAGAGTTCAGAGGGGCACAGAGCTGCAAGGCTGGTATCAGAGTGCTTGGCTGCTGTTTCACAGCACAGAACTCTGTGCACAATCACATTTGTTTGTGGAGAGATTGCAGACAACCAAAAGCCAAAGTGTATTGGGATTGCTGCTAATTTCAGGTGAGGGCTACTGTCTTACTCTGGGCCAGTTGGATCTTTCATTTTATAGATTTTTATAACCTTTTTCTAATATGTTTATAGTACCTTATAAAATGGTATTGGTTAAGATGTCTGGAAGTGAGGAAGCCCAGTAAAACCAGATACCCTGACCGTTTTGATTTTAAGTTTCAATGTACCTTGGCTTGGGAGAGAACCTGAAAGACAAGACTCATTGGGATCTGTTGTGATGACTTCACACTTCAAACATTTTGAGTAGAAGGCGTTTTTACATTACTTTGTGGTTTCTTCTTTTCCAAAACCCCAGGTAGGGCATGAGTTATCTCCATTGTGCAGATAAATCTCCAAAAGCTCAAACCACAAAGCAGCCACAATGAAACCTCTGCCCAGATTTCCCTCCCGCCTTGTCAGGCAGTGGGGAGAAGGGCAGCTGGGGTTGCAGGCTGGAGGGCAGGTCAGGGAAGGCATGTGGGATGACCCTGCAGTATGAGAGCTGCTGTGGGCATCCTCCTCCTCCTCTCTCCTCAATGCCCCAGGACCTCTTTGTCACAGCTGGCTTGCTTGCTTTGAGCTCGGCACAGAAGGCCATCACCTGCTTCCAAGTTGGCTGTTGGCTGGTGGGAACCAGGTGCCAGAATTTTCTGCTGGTGACTGCTCTTTCCCAGCACTCTCCTGGGGTATCATATTTTCTCAGCTTGTTCTTAAACTCATCTTACTGACCTTCCCAGTACTCATTGACCCTTTCTCAGGTCACGGAAAGTGAGTTCACTGAGGTCTCTAATGGCAGCGTGCCTATATGTTTCTCTGGAGAGGGAAGGTTCTCTTCCTGAGAGTGTTCAGCCCTGCCCTACAGAATAGACTCAATTCAGTCCCTCCATCATCCTTCCTGACACTCTCCCTTGCCTCCCTGTTTATATACTGGATCTCATCAAAACTCACCATACCGTGAGACTCCAGTTCTGTTACCAAAGGAGTTTGTGGGTTGGTAAGTCCATACCTTGAACCCACCTCCCTTTTACAGCCAAGGCATCAGAGACTCAAGGAGACTGAAGGACTTTTGCTCATACTCTCATGGCCAGTCAAAGGTAGGTCTAGCAGCTAACCCTTTAACCCCATTTTCATCTGTGCCCAGTTCCAAGCACATGCCTTTTGCTCGCCTACTCTTTGAGAAGACACTGGGGTTGTCTGCGTATGATACGGCAATGCCTTTGTGCATTTCCTCCTCTGCCATGAAATGTCCTTTCCCTAGCTTCCTCAAAGAGAATTCCTGTTTAAAAATTTGTCTGGCATCATTGTTTTTCTGAAACCTCCTCCTACAAAGTGGATCAGAGAAACTCTTCTAGTTTTTAGGTTATAGTTTTCATTGCACGTATAATGTTTCACCACATTGCAGTTTGGGAAGTAAGTCTTGCCCTGTTTTTCTCACCTTGAAGGTAGGATTTGCAATTTTTTCCTTTCTTTTATATTCCTCTATTGTGTCTAGGTCAAAGTTGTGCTAATGTTAGGACCTCCAAACTGCCCGGGAAGGGCAGAGAGACTGCACCTCCCAGAATTCAGGGAACTATCCATTGAAGGAAGTAAAGTCACTCATAGCAAAGACTTCACCACTATCCTATTAAGATTATTAACCATTAACCTTAGTTGTTAACACAAAACAACTACAAATGACATAAAGGCATATTGTCCAACATGGCTTCTATCAATTCAGAAATTTAATAATATCTGTTTCTAATATTGTAAATATGTTTATTCTGTATAATAACAAAAAACTGATATTTGGGGGCTTATTCTAAGCAATTTGTGGGTATTAGATCATTGAATTTTTGCAACCACCTGGCAAGGTGAAAATTATTGTCATTATTTTACAAGGAAAAGAAACTGAGGCTGAGAAAATATAAGCAACTTTTAAAAGAGAACTATCTGAACAACAAAGAGCCAACTCTTGGTTGTCTCTAAGATTTCAAGGCTCTGAGTGAGCAGATCAGGTTACTAGGTCCCCTTCCCAGCTGTTGTCCAAGTAACGCTTGTTTCTCTCTTCAATGCAGTGTGCTTCCCTATACTGCAAGTTTATAGGTCTTTGTTTAATTGTGTGTTATTTTCAAACAGAGATGAAATGTACTGGTTATAAAAGTAGCCTATGTTCACTGTAAAACCTTCCAACAAAATGGAACATCATAAAGAAGACTGCTGTCTAATGATATCTATACCTTAAGATAATAGCCACTGTCAATACTGTGGTGGGTGATGTTTTTCTGTGCATATGCACATGTTTTCCTTACATGGAGTAAGAGTGGATGTGTTTTGTAAAGTTATCTTTTTTTCTCAATATCCTATAGCCCAATTCCCACTATTAAGGCGTATACAGGGATGTTTAAGGAATGGTATTATTCCAATAAATGGAATACCATAATGAGATATATACGTCATTTCCAATGTGCTGCTATTATAAACAGTTCTCTGATGAAAAATTGTAAAAATTCATCTTTTCCACTTTGTCCAGGTTGGGAAAACCTACATTTTAATTTATACTTCTTTGGTCATTAGCTAGGATGAACATCTGTTTGCAAGTTCACCAACCCAAACTAATCTGTCTTTCATGAATTACCTCTTTTTATTTCTTTGATTATTTTCTTCCTTGAATGTCTCCTATTTTCCTTTTGGTTTCTAAAGACAACTTAATTAAGGTGGCTAGTTCTGCTCTATCATGTCTGCTGTGAAACACAAATGGAAGTGAACTCAGAGATCCTCTTGTTCAACCTTCCCTTTGCCCAGGTTATTAGGCTGTCTGCTAGAGAAACGAGTTGACTCACCAAGGTGTCATGGGCAGGTAGTATATTCCTCATTGAGATTTATTGATCATTTACATATCCAGTTTACTATGCTGTTCTTCTCAAAAGGAAAACATACTTCTAGTTAACCAGGAATTGATATTGTACGAGACTTCCCTGAGAAAAATAACGAAAAATAGCACTTGATTTAGTTCGGTCTTCTGTGTCATTTGTCCCTTTCTCTCCAGTAGAGAACAGAAGAAAGGAGCCCCGGGGAGGAGACAGCTTTATAAACACTGCTATAGATCAGTGGTTTTCAACTGGGGTGCCACAGCACACTTGTGAGCTGTAAGAGGATCTTAGGTGTGCGGCCATAGTGTTTTAAAGATCTTTAAAAGTTATTTTCTTTCTTTCCACTCTCCTTTTTGATTGAGATAATTTAAGTGTGCTGCGAAGCTTAACTATAGGTTCAAGTGTGCTGTGAAATAAAAATGGTTGAAAAATACTGCGATGGATAGATGTCCTTCTATTTAGAGAAAGGGAGGAAGATGCGGCAACCCTCAGGGGTCTTTGCAAACCTGATGAAAATTTCTTGAATTTTGAGATTTTTTTATTTTCTAAAATAATGGTAAGATTTATTACATGGTCGTGTACATGGTTTCTTGGCTGTTCTTTTTGGCAGTAGCTGAGGGATCCTATAAGAAGTTGCTACTGGCTGAATGGCCATCCACTAGGAGGATATTTGGGGGCTACTTTTGCACCTGTTTTCCATGCCTATTCAAGTGGAATTACATTAACTTTCCCGTTTGTTACAGGGAGGGAGATGGCAAAACTCAAATCAGGGATCCAAATGAAAAGAACGTATACTTGCCCCTCAACTTGTTATGCCTCATTTATTCAGGAAGAAAAATACTAGTAGTACAAGGATTAGGCAGGAGCTGGTTTGAAGAAGCAATAATAAAGGTCAACTGGATGGAAAATAAAAAAGAATAGAATGTGAGGGGAAGAAGCCATCCAAGTGTCCCAGTTGCTAATAGGTGATTCCAGACTTCCTCTCTGAAGAAAGATTGGGACATGTGGAAATCTGCTTGTCCATTTGTACACTGCAGAAAGGGAAGAGGGGGAGCCCAGATGCCCTAAGGAGGGGGAGAAAACAGGGGAGAAGCAAAGCAGGTGTTTCCTGCTGCCTAGGCCTCCGAGGAAATCTCAGAAACCTGAAAGGGGGTTTGCAGAAGCATGAATCAGGAGAAAACATATTTTCCATCAGCCTAATTCATAGGTCAGTCACATCTGCTCCCAGGTTCCCATCTCTTGCTCTCTGACAGTCTCCTTCGCTTCAAAGATCTGAAAAACTAGAAAAAGTTCACATAGTTGTAGCATATAGAGAATTTATTTTGGTTTCTCCATACTCTCCTTTTTAAGGTTATCTGCAATTTTGATTGTTCCATGTCAATCTAGCCTTCATTTCTGTAAAATTTTCTAACATTTAAATTTGTTTATTTCAAAATATTAGGGGAGTATACATGTTTTTGTCACATGGATACATTATGTAATGCTTAAGTGAAAGCTTTCAGTGAGCTCACCACCAGGACAGTGCTCATCGTATCTGACAATGTAAGTCATTATCCCACTTTCTCTCTCTATATATAATGGGAGCATTGTTATCAATGTCTAACACGTGCCTTTCTTCACCTAAAATAAAAATGAAAACAAAAGGTAAAGTGATGTCAACAAGTGGTATATTACCTTGGACTTGCATAATATGACATTGAAAGGTCCTGGGTCATTTAGCTCTGTTCCTCTACAGAATTAGCTAAAAAGTCAAGACATTCATGGAAAGCAAATTTTAGTGTCACATTAATATGTCAGCTATGCCTTAGTGAATGTCGTCTCTGTGCTCACATGCTCACTGTCTCTCTCTTTGTATCTGCCACCTCTCTTTTTTTTTCTTTCTCTAACAGTGAAATATCCAGGAGAGGAACAGTAAAATTGGTGTGTGCCCATGTATGTGCTAGGGTGTGGGTCTCACATGGGCATCCTGCGTTCAAGTATTAGAAACCCACCAAAAGATTTATATATATCTGGATATTTTAGATGAAGGCAGAGTAAAAAAAAGAAGACTTTTTTTTTTTTTAAAAGAAAGCCTGAGGATGAAAGAAGTGAGGAAAGGAGAAAAGACAAGAAGGAAAAAAGAAAGAGAGGGGCCGGGGAGAGGATGAGTCTGTTCGGCTACAAAAAGAAAGCGCCATATATCATCCAGATGTTTTGTCTACAGCAGACCAAACATCAGGCCATGGGGAAACCTTTGGAAGATACAATGCGCCTTTCACTGCTCAGACCACTGTTGACAGTCCTATAGCCTCTTCCATGTGTGTGTGTGTCTATGCCTTTCAGGCCTTTTTGTGGTCAAATTATAAAGGCCTGTTTAGTGGGTGGGATGACGTCACACTGACCACAAAAGCTTATATTTCCTGCTAGTAAATACACAGAGCCTGCTGATGAAGTGGTCATTACAGAGCGAGCTTGTTCTACTGAGATCACCGTAAAGTGGGAATGGAGGCACTGGGGGTGGGGACCCAGTTAAGAAGAGAGAGCAGCCATTATTCCCTGGTGTGTCTGCCTGCCTATGATCCTAGTCTTGTCAGGACCAAAAGATGAAAATAGACATCCCTTTGTGCTTCTTTAGCCCTTTGTCTCTCAGGGTGCTGGGGCGTGCTGGGAGGCAACACCAAAATTCAGCTCTTTGATTCCAATCTCCCCATTCATAGGTGGAGTGACTTTTACCTCCATAGGTATAATCATTAGAATCTCCATTTTACCAAAGAGGAAAGAAACTCATCCAGGGATCCCATGAGATCATGTATGTTAAATACACTGGTTTCATTTTGGGGGTGTTATTCACATTTTAGCGTCATGCTTTTTGTGTTCCCACTTTTCTCAGGATGACTGGGAACTGCAGTTCTCTCTCCTGAGAGGAGAGAGGAAAGGGTAGACTTTATTTCTACAAAATTCCTTTCTATTGTACTTATTTGTTTTTGCAGAGGTTGATCACTACAAATTTTTTTAATGAAGAAAAATAAAAATAAGCCTAATTGATAAGACTTGTCAAATTGAGCAAAAGAACCCCATGGAGGGCTAGAGAAGCACTGTGGAGTAGGAGGGGCTCCGGGAAGATGTCATGGAAGCAGCCTCATGTGGTTGGGTGTGGTGCATAGAGTGTGGCCTGCAAATGTTGGTTCAGGGTGATGGTCATGACGGCCACATCCACAACCCCCTCGTTACCACCTGGCATTAGACCAGAGTGGTCTGAGGGTTTATGCTGTAAGTCTTTGGCACTTCAAACCTCAGAGGAAACAAAACTTACATGAATGTGCTTTTTGAATATTTCATTCAATCAGGTTAATTTCAGCATTGAGAGAAAACCACTTCTCAAGAAAAGATCGTACAGTATTTTCTTATTCTCAGTTTTGAGGCTTTGGCAAAGTAGGACACATATTCCCTGAATTTTTCTCTTTTATTTTTCCCCCCTCCAGCTAGTGAAGGACTATTACCAGTTCTCAAACCCAGAAAAGACTTTGGAACAAGTCCAGACAACATTCAGCAAAGGGAAACATTTGCCATGATCCATATAACTTAGGTGGTCTGGACAACCAGTCTGAATAACCAGTCTGACAACCAGTCTGACAACCAGTCTGCTGCTGACAAGTCCCATGTAGGCTCAGGTTGTCTAGGTCGGTTAGCCATGTAAACCAAAGAATTGGAAAACTGTTATATTTCTGTGGACCATTGGTGCCCACCAGGCTCTTACTGGGTGCATCCTTTCCACTAGGGCCACCAGTTGACATTAAGGCCTCTGGTGGGCCCAAAGCCATGTGCAGTTCACCTGATCTGAGGCTGTGGCAGGCTGGTGTGGCTCACTTATTCCCCACAAGTTGCCATCTCCTGGCTTAGGCATAAAGCAGTAGTGCCATTAATCATCCTTTTCCTGGAGCGTACTTGCCTCAGTCCTGGCTAGGAGTAGAACTATCATTTTCATTTCCTAATTTTAAAAAGTGTGTGTTTGGTAACCGAGGGAAGACAGGCCAGAGAGGCAGCTTCAAAGTTCTGCCATAGGGGGAAAAAATTCAGAGAAGACACTGCATTTTTCTCTTTCTCTTGAACTCACCTCCCCTGTGGTTATTGTCCCAGAAGGGATTATCCCAGAGGATAAGGTCTGTGCTGGGCATAGAAGATGGGAGCTTGAAACTTGCAAAGAGGATGACCTAGTTTGGGCAGGGTTTAGTCATTAAAGATAGAAACAGGGGGAATCATGTAGAAGTTAAAGTACACTATTAAGCTAACAAAAGGGTCAAGAACTAGAGAATATGGAGAAACTGGTGGCCAGAACTCTATCTGTATATCCCATGCATAGTTATGATACCAAAGGAGTTATTTTCTATATATTAAACACATTGCATAGAGAATTATGAAAAGTGAAAACCCAGGCCTTCAGTTTATAGTTTTATTTTCATGATTCCAAGAAACCTTCCTGACTGGTTATTGTTCCCTATGTTGATTCACATTTGTCTGAATTAACTTGGCTGGCTTTGTTGATCCAAATAATCGGTTTGTTGATTT
Source organism: Galago senegalensis (assembly GCA_963575145.1). Classification (NCBI taxonomy): domain Eukaryota; kingdom Metazoa; phylum Chordata; class Mammalia; order Primates; family Galagidae; genus Galago; species Galago senegalensis. Next base: position 44,311 of record CAUYTI010060089.1, read on the forward strand.
GGCTCAGACAAATCTATACCTTACCTGACTGAATTTTTATCTTTTTCAAATAGTGTGGTGATTGCGTAGACTCAATCTATATTTGTAAAAGGCTTTTAAGTGTGCATTCATTAGCTTGAGACTCGTCTTCCTGAAACCAGGTGAAGTATAGAGCAGTTTAGGAGCAGAGAGAATGAATGCCTTGGGTAATTCCCTGTGTAAATCTCCTAGTCTGGGGAGAATCTTGTGGTCAACCTGAGCCTCATCAGATGTCAGGCTTTCCAGAAGGAGATGTGGAAGGCTCCGATCTGCCTAACTCCTGTTGTTTCTCTGACTATCCCCATGTTGTTCATTTAATTTTCAGAACTCACAGCCTAAAGAACCACTTTACTCTTTCTTAGAATTTTGAGGGTAGGCATTACTCCGTTTCATAGTTTTCAAGTTGCATGAGGATTCTACTGTATTTCTCATAATCCAAGTTTAGCATCTGAACATGTGTTTCACAGCCAATAACTTTGTACCTCATGCATGATTCCATACTGTGTGTCAGACACAGATTGAGGGCATATGACTGATGTGGCCAACTAATATCATCAGAATCATTCTAATGCCAATACTGACCCTCACTTTGTGCTTTGGGTGTTAAGTAGAGCTAGGTCCATGTAGTAGTCTAGTGCCCTCTTGTGGCCTTCAAACTAAGAGTCTCGAGATCATTCATAGACTTGGAGTTGTTGGTAGTCACAGGTTTGAGAAGGCTCTTGCGAAGTTAACTCATATGTACTGCCTTCTTTCCCTCAGTTATACCACCTTCCTCCTGCAAAGAAGTAAGTGATGGTTGACTTGTTCTACTCTGAGCTAAGAAGAATCCTTTGGAATATGGAGATATGGCTGTTGGTGTTTGACAGAGAGACCTTCAGAAGTTAGTTCACTGTGGATACATAGTGTGTGACTAATAAATGTTGATTAAAATCCCCTCACCAATGTGGTGATACTTTCCAATTTGTTCAATCACTATTATACTTATTCATTCAACCATTTCTTCCAAGACATATTTTCAAAGAATTTGGTATGCTTAATCTGAAAGTAAAACAATTATGAGGGATATAACAACTGATCTCAAAAATTTGAAGATTTGTCATGTGAACAAATCAAGTAGCCTATGTGGCTCTAGAGGGACACAAATGAGGGTATTGTAGATGTTAGTTTGATATAATGATTGTAATTGTGTGACACTGGAGCCCATCTGGAAATAAGCTTTCCATCTCCTAAAACAGTCAAGCATCAGTGGACTAAATTTTGATAAATAAATTTTACAGGAGAATTCATCCAATGGACTAAATGGTTTTTGATAAAAATGATAGATTTTTAGAATTTATAGAGTCTACATATATATTTCAGAGGGAACACAGCTTCCATTTATAGTCAACTAAATAATTCCCATATTTAAGAAGTCCACCCTAATGTTTAATAAGGGAGTACTTGTCAACACATTACAAGTTCATACCTACCATCACCATTTCTAGGAAATTAAAATGTGTTCACGGCTGTAAAATCCTAGCACTCTGGGAGGCTGAGGCAGGAGAACTGCTCTAGCTTAGAAGTTTGAGAACAGCCTGAGCAAGAGTGAGACCCCTGTCTCTGTCAAAAAAAGAAAAATTAGCGGGGCATGGTGGCTTACACCTGTAGTTCCAGCTATGTGGGAGGCTAAGTTAGGAGGACTGCTTGACCCCAGGAGTTTGAGATTGCAATACCATGCTGCTGCATGCTAGCCAAGGCAGCAGAGCAAGACTATCTCCCCCCCACATACACATGTACGTGTGTGTATGCAAACCCTTTTTCCTAATTTACCTGGTTCTGACTTTCTGAATTATAATAAGATCTTCAGCATTTTCTTCCAAATATGACATTATATCATTTAGCTGTTTTTCATTTACAGCAAACCTTTTACATTTATGCTTAATTGTGTGTAATGGCAAATTACACATTGACAGAAAATATGCATATTTACTTAACTCTGGTTATATGTTAATACATGTTTATTAAAGCAATTACCTATTCCTAGCACAGCAAAAAGAGAAGAGTCAAAAACTTAATTTGAGAAGCTCATTAATGAAAATAAGAGCTTAGTTTTGTTATCCAACGTTGCAGAGACAATAAAGGTCACTTCTTTCTTTTCTTTTCTTTTCTTCATTTTTCTTTTTTTTTTTTTTTGAGACAGAGTTTCACCTTGTCATCCATGGTAGAGTGCCATGGCATCATAGCTCACAGCAACCTCTAACTCTTGGGCTCAGGTGATTCTCTTATCTCAAACTCTTGAGTAGCTGGGACTATAGGCATCCACCACAACACCCAGCTATTTTTAGAGACCAGGGTCTTGCTCTTGCTCAGGCTAGTCTCAAACCTGTGAGCTCAGGCAATCTACCCACCTCAGCCTCCCAGAGTGCTAGGATTACAGGTGTGAACCATGGTTCCTGGCCAGTCTCTCTTGAATTTATATCAACTTAAAGTAGAGGACAGAGGAGATAACTTATGTTTCATTCCATAATAATTTATTACTCTTTTAAAGAGATAGAATGATTTTGGAGGTGCAGATTCATTTGGATTTTTGTTGCTGCTATTATTTTGGCCATTTTCTCATATTTAGTCAGTGCAATCCTCTCTTCATCTGTACCATAAGCCTTAGAGGAGAAATGGGTAATCCACCATATCTTTGAAAGGGCTAAAACCAAGGCAAACTTGGAAGCCAATGAACCTCAGACCTTTGGACCCATGATTTGAAGGTGAGATGGAGAACTGTCTCTCTTGCCTCCATTTCCTCCAGAGGCCTCACTGCACTTACTACATGGAAATTAGGGTAAGAATTGACTTGCAGGGTTTCCAGGGGGAAAAGCTGATCCCTTCTTAGAAGAAACTTCTTGGGGCTCCACAAAAGTTTAGGTCCATGACCCAAGTTGCTTTGAGATTTCCCATTCTTCTCCCTCAGAGAGGTTCTTTTCCCTTCTTCCTGGCAGAAGGATCAATGGCCCATGTCACAGCCTTGCTGACAGCCCTGGGCTAGAACAGAAGAATTCTCACCCCTTCCCATCTCTGCAGGAGAGACACACTGGATTGTCACCAGCTTGTGAAATCAACCACCCACCTGGTCCATGGAAACATTTCAAGTTCAGAAAAGCCAGCCTTGCTCAGCTGTGCCATATGGGAAAGAAGAAACAGTGTTTTTCTCCATATGGATTTGTCACACATTAAGAAGAGGCATTTGCTCTCTGTCTCAGCCAAATGCCTTGATTCCTAAAACACATGAGAAGACGTGCTTGGCTTAACTTGCTGGGGAATTGGATATGCACTTCAGAAAGTGAATCGAAACTAAGACCGTCCCTACCTCATTGGAGAGACATCCCTGCAAGTGGACAGCTAATCTCTTTAATGAGCAAAATACCCAAAGGTTCTTCTGGGGAAAGAGTCTGTCCAGTGTTTTATTGCTTCTTGCTGCGTGGCTATGGAAAACAAAATTTTAGAACAGAAAGGATCCTAGCCATCAGGAACTGTCCACTCTTCTCTACCTCATTTTCAATGGAGGCCTTAACAGGAAAAATAACTTGATCAAGACCACTCAGCTGTACCATGGCCTATAGGAGTCATATCCAGGTCTTTTCACTCTTAATCCTGTTCTCACACATCACGGGTTTTTGGTTTTTTGCACCCTTTCTTTCTCCTGGTACGCCCCTTACAGGGCCTTTTCTGCTGTTTCCATTTCAGAAATTCTTCTTGTCCATTGCCACTACTTCAAAGGATGATGGATTACAATTTTTTTTACTATCTTTTATTCAGTGATAAAACTTATGTTAATATCTCCATTTTTTATCACTATAAAGCTAGAATATTGGACAAATTGAAAAATTTCAGCATCCATAGTAGGGACATAGGTCCTGGCCCTGGATTCTTCATCAAATGATACACAGAAGTGACATCTTTTGACCTCCAAAGAAAAGAACAAATTTTCAAGTTGGGTGACCTACCTTTAGCTCCTTTGTGTTCTATTATGAATGAAAAAATTATATCCCTCCAAAGTCATGCTTGAAACACAAAATGAGGCAAAAAGGATAGATACACAGCCTTTACAGCTCGGGTCTTCTCAAAGAAACAAGAAACAACTTTCTGAAGTTCTCTATCAGGAGTCCATAAAGACTAGTCTGAGCGTGTGCCTTGGGGATCAGAGTCTGCCATGTTTGGACATGTCTAGAGACAGTGTCTATACACAGAAGACAGCCTGAGGCTATTCATTATCAAAACCCTTGATTTGAATCTATTCTGCATTATGTGAAACCCTGAGCCCAGATTTACTCATAAAATAAGGATTAGAGTATCTACAGCTTAAGGTTGTTGTGATCAAAGGAGATGTGACATGTAAAACCATTAGTACAGAATAACAGCTCAAAATGCTATCTATTTTTTTTCAAGAGTAATCTAAGCTTAGTGGATGCTTTGTCAGGATACTTTCCTTTACTGGAGGAACCCAAATAAATGATCTTAGGAGGCCTGTACTTCAATGAATTATCCCAGAAATTTCATTATCTCTGGTATTATTTTCACTCCTCAGGAGTTTCTACAGTAACTCTTATAAGGAGGTTAGTGGAAGGGGGGAGGAAGTAGGCTATGAAGTCGGAGAGAGGAGAGCCATGGCAGTGGAAGCTGCCTGTTAGCAGATAGGTGTGTGTGGTCTGCATGTGACTGAGCACAGGCACACATGTGTATTTCTCACCTGCCTCTCTTAAATTTGCTCTACAAAAGAACATTTTTTCTCTTTAATTATAACAATTTGGCTTTCACTAAATCAGGAATGGTGGCCATGTTCAGCCTCTGTTAGAGAGTTGGATGAGTGAGGTGATTAAGTATAAATGTAAAGTCTTGTATGCTCAGTGAATTAAAAATTTAATAAAGGCAAAGGATGCAGAACAGAGGATGAAAGTGAAGCTCAACCCTTGGGAAGCAGGACCAGATGTTATCCTTCCCCCCTCTTGTTCAGAGATGCTCAGGGTTGTGATCTCAGAGAAGTCCACCATTTATGTTCTTCCTCACTCCTCCTTCCACCCAGTGTTAGTGGTCACTAGGACAGAAAAATGGCTTCCTGGATCAAGCTTTGAAGGTTCAGAATCTCTAGCTATGTAAAAGGAGGTAGCACTTTATGCTAAAGTCCTTGTGATTAGGGAGGCAGAGCCCCAGTAAAAAATAATGAGAAAGAGGGAAATGAAATCCAGCTTTTGTGGTGGCATTCGCTAGGTTTTTAAAAATCTTTATTTGGTGAATTTTAGGGCTCAACAGTTGCTGAGGACATAGTTGATGCTGTAGTAATTCACCTATTGATACACTTGGAAGATGAAGGTAAACAGCTAAAGGGTACCAAGGGGCTGATGTCCATGGTAACCCTTATTAGAAGGATAAGATGTGCTGGTAATTGAGTCCTCACCCAAATGACACTATAAATTAAGAAATAATGACAGCTCCTTATTGGAGTTTTGTCTTGAGGGTGGAAAACTGGTAAAATTTAAGTGCCTCAGTTTTCAAGTTACTGTTGCTTTTTTCAGTTCTAAAAATGAAGCTTGGAGAGGTTAAATAATTAATGTGTCTAAGCCCACATGCCTAGTACAGAGCTGCACTGTAGACCCACAGCTGCCCCTGCTGCTTACAAAGAAGATGAGTTGGTGACCAATGTAAAAACAGAGCCATCACTTGTATCAAGATGATGTATAGATTCGCAGTGGAGTGTAATGGAAAGAGAGTTTGTCTAGAATCCCAGTTTGAAACATATTCTGCACCCCATTACAAAATGAAGGAAAAAGACTTAGAGAAACCATGCTATAAACCATGCTATAAACACTAAGATAGTGTTTCTCAAATGTTAAGGTGCATAGGGATCACCTGTAGATTATGATTTAGTAGATCTGGGGTGGGGCCTGGACTTTTTCATTTCCAGCAAGCTCCCAAGTGATGATGAGCTACCAATCAACTCTGTACACATTAAGCAGCCGGAGTCTAAGCTACAGTTAAGAAAGCATAAAAGAGACAGCCCATAATCAATGGAGAGCAAACCATTCTGGAGCTATTGGCAGTATCTCTAATCCATACAGCTTGTTGTGTAACAACATAGGCCCACAGGGAGTGGATGGTTTTTTGTCTTTCTCATTAATCCCTTTGCCTAATATCTCAAGGTATAAGACAATAAAAGCTGAAGGAGGGGATATTTTTACTTCAGGGAACTTGCCGATGTAGGGTCTTGCCTTGATATTAATGGCTGTGGATGGACTAGATTGGTGGCTGCCAAAGGTTGGGATTGCCATGGCAATTTCTTAAAATAAGACAACAATGAAGTTGGCTCTGTCAAATCACTCTTCCTTTCATGAAAGGTTTATCTGTAACATATGATTCTGTTCGATAGCATTTTACCTGTGGCAGAACTTCTTTCAAAATTAAAGCCCTCTCAAATCCTGCTGCTGCTTTGCCAATCAAGTTTATGTAATATTCTAGATTCTTTGTTGTAATTTCAACACTATTCATAGCATTTTTATCAGGAGTATATTCCAGCTCAAGAAATACGTTCTTTTTTCAGCAAAAAGAAGCAACTCCTCATCTGTCCAAGTTTCATCATGAGATTTCACAATTCAGTCCCATCTCCAAGATCTACTTCTAATTAGAGTTATCTCACTATTTCCACCACATCTGCAGTTACTTCCTCCACTGAAGTCTTGAACTCCTCATAGTCATCCACAGAGGTTGGAATGAACTTCTTCCAAACTCCTGTTGATGTTACTATTTTTACCTCCTGCCATGAATCATGAATGTTCTTGATAGCATTTAGAATGTTGAATCCTTTCCACAAAGTTTTATATTTGCTTTGACCAAAACCAGCAGGGGAATCACTATCTGTGGCCCCATCTAGCCGCACAAAATGTATTTCTTTGTAATAAGATGTGAAAGTCAAAATTACTCCTTGATCCATGGGCTATAGAATGGATGTTGTGTTTGCAGGCATGAAAACAACATTAATCTTCTTGTACCTCTTTACTAGGATTCTTGGGCAACTAGCTGCATTGTCAATGAGCAGTGATATTTGGAAAGTAATCTTTTTTCTGAGAAGTAGGTTTCCAACAGTGGGCTTAAAATACTCAGTAAACCATGCTATAAACACAGGTGCTGTCATTAAGACCTTGCTGTTTCATTTACAGAGCACAGGCAGAGTAGATTCCGTATAGTCCCTAAAGATCCTGAGATTCTAAATTTGTTTGGTATATAAGCATTGGTTTCAACCTCAATTCACCAGCTGTATTAACCCCTAGTAATAGACTCAGCCTGCCCTTTGAAGACTGGAAGCCATACATTGAGTTCTTCTCTCTAGCTATGGGAGTCTTAGATGATATCTTCTTATAATATAAATCTTCTTTTATTTAGACTATACATCTGTTGTTTAGTATAGCCACTTTCATCAATGATCTTAGCCAGATGTTCTTGATAATTTGCTGAAGCTTCTACATCAGCACTTGCAGCTTCCTCTTGCACTTTTATTTATGAAGATGGATTCTTTTCATAAACTTCATGCGTAAATCAATCTCTGCTAGCATCAAACTTTTCTTCTGCAGCTTCCTCACCTCTCTCAGCCTTGATAGAATTGAAGAGAGTTAGGACTTTGATTTACATTGGGCTTTAGCTTAAGGGAATATTGTGGCTAGTTTGATCTTCTGTTCAGACCACTGAAACTTTATATTAACCAGAAGGCTGTTTTACTTTCTTGTCATTGATGTAGTCACTGGAGTACCACTTTTAATTTCCTTCAAGAATTTTTCCTTTGCATGCATAGCTTGGCTAATTGCTTGCCACAAGAGGCCCGGCTTTTGGCCTATCTCAGCCTTTGATATGCCCTCCTCACTAGCCTTAATCATTTCTAGGTGTTTATTTAAAGTGAGAGACATGCAACTCTTCCTTTCACTTGAACATTATAGGGTTACTTCCTTCCACTTTAAGGTTATTAATTGGCCTGATTTCAATAGGATTGTGTCTCAGAGAATAGGAAGGGCCTAGGAGAGGGAGAGAGATAAGGCAATGGCTGGTTGGTGGGAAAATCAGAACACACACATGTACTGATTAAGTTCACCATTCTATAACGGTCAGGTTTTAGCACCCCAGAACAATTATAATGGTAACATCAAAGATCACTGATCACAGATCATCATAACAGATATAATAAGATGAAAAGTTTTGAGATATTGTGAGAATTGCTAAAATGTGACACTGAGACACAGTGAGCACATGCTGTTGGAAAAATGGTGCCAATACACTAGCTCAATGTTGTGGTTTCACCAACAATCAATTTGTGAAACAAGCAGTATTCGTAAAGTACAATAAAGCAAAACACAACAAAAGGAGGTATGCTTGTTGGCATTTTAAAGAAAACACGAGGTTTTTGCTCATTTGAATTGGCACAATAATAAAACCTAAAATGCAATAGGTCTGTGTTTGTTCAGACTGATGATCAATGCTTATTCCCAATTTACTAGTCTCATTGAGGAAGTGCTGTCATCTTTGCTTTCAAGTTCAACATTGTGTTCTCTGCAAAGCTACTGTGTTTATCAAAACTTGGGAAGGAAGGATGCTATGATTTGAATGAGTCTAACCAAAAGCATATGTTGGAAACTTAACCCCCAGTGAAACAGCATTGGGAGGTAGGGCTTAATAGGAGTCATTTGGCTCATAATGGCTCCACCTTCATAAACAAATGAAGGTTCATTATAAAAGGGCTTGAGGATGCAAGTTCAACTTCTCTCTCTCTTCCTCTCACTCTCTCTCAGTCTCTCTCTCTTTCAATTTTGACCATGGCATGATACAGAAAGAAGGCTCTTACCAGATTGAACTGGTTGGACTTCCCAGCCTCCAGTATTGTGAGAAATAAATTTCTGTTCTTTATAAATCACTCAGTATTAGATATTCTGTTTTAGAAGCCTAAAACAGACTAAAACTAGGCGTTTCTGTTTTCCCTGCTTCTCTTTCTCTCTTTTGTGTATTTTCACTTGTTTTAAGCATACTTTTTAAACTATCTGTTTTTTTTTTTTTTATTGAATGGTAACTATGTACATTAATGCACTTTCGGGGTACAGTGTGGGGTTTTCACATGCAATCCGAAATACTTCCATCAAACTGGTCAACACAGCCTTCATGTCATTTTCTCAGTTATTGCTTTAAAATGTTCACATTCTACTCTTAGAAAGATTCACCTTAAACTATCTGTTTTTAATTACTGGCTTATGTTCCAGTTTAAATATACTTCAAAATTTTCAACTTTTTAAAGGTATATAAATTATGACTACAAGTGTTTCACACATTTGAGTTAGCAAGAAAGTCACTAGGTTAAGAAAAGGAAATATATTGTAATCTTTGCATTCTGGGAGGCCAAAGAAGGAAGATCGTTTGAGCTCAGGAGTTCAAGACCAGCCTGAGCAACAGTGAGACCCATCATTACTGAAACAGTAGAAAAATTAGCCAGGCACCAGTGGTCCCAGAAACTTGAGAAGCTGAAAGAAAATAAAATATAAATAGATATATGTCTATAAACAAAATATTAAACAAAGTATAATACTGGCCAAAAGCTGAACAGATTTGTGATAGCCAGTGGTGGGTTTCCTTTTGCAATCAAAAGTAAAGAAAAATAAACCCGAGTTTCTAGAGTAAGAAACTCAGAATGACTTTGGACTTATCATAAATATACACATATAATTAGCTGAGCAGATGTTTCAGTTAGGTATTGGTAAGTAACAAATCAATCCCAAAATCCAGTGGCTTAACAAAACCACCATTTATTAGTCCTTGATTCTTTGGGTTGGCAATTTGAGTCAGGCTCAGCTGGACAACACTGTTTGCCTCGGTGAGGGTTCCTCATGACTTCTGTGGAGTCCCAACTGGGATATTGAAGATTTTCTCCTTCTCTGTATATTCTCAGGTCCTCTCCTCTCCATCTGACCCTTTCACAAAATTTTTCTACGTGGTCTCTCTGCACGGTCTCCAAGATAGTTGGACTTTGGACATGATGGCTCAGAGATTGCAAAATGGTGAAAATAGAAGCTGCCAAGCTCCTCAGTGGCTGGACTTGGAAATCCTGCATGGTCACTTCTGCTGCATTCCACTGGGCAAAGCCAGTGATGGATAGCTCAAGTTCAGTGTAAACGAGGGTTGCAGAAGGGCCTGAACACCAAGAGGCAAGGTTGTTGGTCAATTTTTGGTGACAAAGGCATCATATTCCCTACATGGAACTAAAATTTGTCTTGTTTTCTCTTGATTCTATTCCATAGTCTATGTGACAGGCTTAAGATGATTTGAAGCAGCTATTGTGCTTCTCCTTATTCCCAAATCAAGTGTGTTTCTTAAACACACTTTATGTGACAAGTTTCAATTTTCTAAACACTGTAGTCATTCTCACAAGGATCTGCCCTAGTTTATCAATGTCCACTGGAAGGGAGACACCTGGCATAAGAGGAGAGGACGGTACATAGTAGGCAGAATAATGGTCCTCCAAAGTGGTCCATGCCCTAATTTCTAGAATCTGTAAACACATTGCCTTATATGGCAAAAGACTGTTGCAGATGGGATGAAGGTTTCAGTCCTCAAGAGGAGGTGATTTTCCCAGATTATCTAGGCAGGTACAATCTGATCATGAGTCCTCCAGAAGTGGAAGATTTTTCCTGGTGGTAAAGATGTGATGATGGAAGATCAGATGTGGCTTTGAAATTGAAGGAGGACCCTAAGCCAAGGAATGTGGTAGTCTAGAGAAGATGAGAATGACCCTCAGTTTGCAGCCAGCAAGAAAACGAGGGCTTTGGTCTTTTAAACCTAAAGAAGAAGAACTAAGAGGTCATGGGATTTTCAAGAGGATCAAGAGGATTTTCCTATAGACTGTCCAGAAATCAATGTAGGCCCAACACCCGGATTTCAGAGCAGTGAGATCTGTACTGGCCTTTTGGCCTATAGAACTATAAGAAAATAATTGTGTGTTGTTTTAAACCACCAAGTTTGTGGTACTTTGTTATGGCAGCAACAGAAAACTAAAACAGTACATTATGATCACTTTGAACAGGAAGGTAAGACATCCTATATTTTTGTACAGAAATATAACCTGGGAAATGATTCTGTTGATTCACACAGAGCTTACATTCAACAAAACTACAAAGTCTTTTGCTTTTTTTTTTTTTTTTTTTTTACATAAGCAGCTGTGATTTGGGGATATTTTTCCCTTTAATAATCAAATGCAATATGGCACAGTTAGCCTGATTCAACTTCATCATGTTAGATTCAGCCTTGTTCCAGCCTGTCAAGATATTTTGGAGTCTGGTTTCTGTCATACAAATATCTCAGCCATCCCTTCTCAGTTCTGGGTCATTTCAACTTTTGACCAGACCCATCTATGAATATGCCCTGTGTGTTTCTTCTGCCATCCTGAGGTAACGCTGCTCTCTCCATCTCCAGCACTCCTGCATTGAACTCCAGCTGCTAGTTGAAAGCCTATATGTTTTTCAAAGTGCAGCTCAAATTCCATGTCTTTCATGGAGTCTCGCCTGATAACTCTAACTAGAAGTGATTGGTTCCTCGTCTGCTCCACAGTTTCACATTTAAGCCCTTGAAATGGTACAAATTGAATTTCATGAAAACTATCTGTTTATATATCTTTTCTCTTTAAATTGTAGGCCTTTTGAAGACAAGGATTGTCTTTTTAAATTTTTATAATATATCCCCTGAAGCCACTGGCATCCTGCCTAGTACATAACAGGTGCTTTATGGAAAACAATAATCCATTTAGCAAGTCCTAATTGAGCCTAGATAGAATACTCTAAAACATTCATGTTTACTTGAAACAGATTGAGAAAAGTGTATGTGCAAGCAAGTACATCATTGCAAACAAGCAATTTGAGACCCAACTGAGTTTAGGTTCTTTTCTGGGAAAATGTTATGACTCAGAGCAGTTTGTGTGTGCTTCATTGCTTGTGAGCATGCAATGTCATATATTTGAAATTATGACAATACTAGGTCTTGGGCTCCCTCAGGACAGAAATTGAATTGGGTCTTTAACTCAAGAACCTAGCATGATGCCTAGGACGAAGAAGATATTTAATGTGTTTGGGAATTCATTCGCCTGTGATTTGGTGATGTTTCTTTATGTGGCACCAACTCAGGCCATTTCCTTCATGTCCATTCAGTTTCACTCATTTCAACGCTGTGGCAGTGTCAGCACCAAGTTTTAGGCATAGATGGATAATGATTTGGTCGGAATAACGTTGGCTGCCAACTAGAGAAACCCTCAACTCAAAGTGATTTAAATTATAGGGATGTGTATAGATCATACAAAAAAAATCCAGAGGGAGGCCACTCAAGGCCAGCCCTTTCGTTACTAAAGAATATCATGAGGACCTCTTTAATTTTATTATAAAGGGCTTTTTCCTTTTCTGATCTGCCATCCTCTGCTGAGGTCCTCTCAGGGCCCCCCAAAGGCTTCCTTATTTCAGCCACAGTACTTTCCAGCTGAACAAAAAGCTGCATCATGAAGTATGAAAAGATCTTGTTCACTGACCTCCCAGAAGACTTTCCTTCATTTATCAGTGTCTAACCAGAACTGGGGGCACATGTCCACTCAAAACCCATTTCTGGCAAGTCAATAGGATCACCATGCTTGTGATGCGAAACATATGGCTTTGTGGAGAAAGGAATCATTCTTCATCCACCACAGGCTCTTTTAGAAAGGAAGAAAGGAGTGAAATGCTGACAAGGAGTCCAACAAAATCTACCATCATCAATGCCAGTAACTATGCCAAAGTGTGGTGTGTGTGTGTGTGTGTGTGTGTGTGTGTGTGTGTATCCTCCTTTCTTATCCTTTCTTTTTTTTTTTTTTTTTTTTTTGGTGTCCCCTTCTCTAAAGTCAGCTGTGCTTTTCTCTATGTTGGAAAATTTAAAAAAAATAATTACTGCTTTTGTATCAATATTATTTACTTTTATCCTAAAATAGAAACACACACACACATACAGTTGCTGTTTGCCAATATCATTCTTGCCATAGTTTTTGAAATTAAAGAATCTCTATCGTTTGCCAACCTCTTGAGTTTCCATCCTGTGTATTCCTTTGCCTTCCAAGTTGAGAATGATGATGACTTGTGGCTCAGATGAAGCCCTCAAAATTGGGATCGCTTAATGGAAACAGACATGTACCCTTCCAGATAAAGACAAAATGTTCACCCCACAAGTTAAATTTAACTTCTTTTTATAATCCGAAAAGTGGAATGTGAGTTAAAGGAAATGTCTTGGAAGCATTATTTTTTTTTTGTAGTAAAGAAAAAATCACAGAGATTCTTTTACTACTTTTTAAATTTCTAAAAAGTGGATCTTTTAATAATGATTAAATCAATAGTGAGCCAGTCTTTGCTCTCCTTGAATTATAACCCTAGTCTGAATTTGCAAGCATATTGTATAATTTTTGAATAATTTTATATTATTTATTTTTGATTCTCAAAATAGCCATATAAGGTAGATGGACAGAGTCTTATCCTTATAAATGGAGAAATTGAGTTTCAGAGATATTAACTGACTTATTCTAAGTCACACTACATTTTAGTGGCAAAGCATGGCCTAACAGTGATATATCATAATTTTAAACTACATTTCCCTGAATTATAAGTCACTGTATGATAATATGTTCTTGTTTCATTTGTTTTTTCCATTAGGTGAGTAAGTAGATCACATATCAGAACTTCTAACTCGTGGAAATTAGAAAATCTCACAATGGCTTATCAAAGTTACAGAAACTAGCTTCGTATGGAAAAAAATGAGTGTTGACAATACTCACCTGACAAAGAAAGGGTAATTTAATTCCTGTTTAGAGGGAGAAGATAACTTTTATAGGGTCAGTTAACCCACCTGCATGTTGAACCCTTGAATTAGCTGAGTGTGTATTACAGAAAGTCTTTGCTGGACAATTTCCTAATATTCCCTGTGAGAACACAGACATTGGATTTTTGTATTGTGCACATTAAAATGTTTCCTTTTTTCTTTCCTAGTCATTTCCTGGCTATGTGTACAATTCTGAAGCCACTTGCACACAGCAAAGGTTCAATGTGCAGATCTTTGGAAGAGCCTTGATTCCCTTTTGCCTGCTTTATCAGCTGTGCATCTCATCTCCAAGAGTTCTTGTCCTTTCATGGAAAGTTATTGTTTCCATGTGAAGTCACCTGATTTATAATGCATGTTTTGCTACAGTATTAGCTCCCCACTTGGGGTGAGCACAACTGCATATTTAGACCAAATAATCCCATGGTCTAATATGGGATTTCTCCATTTCCCTGGCAGGCAGAAGCTTCCTACTGCACCTACAAGCACACACAGATCCATTTTCTTTCCCAGAAACTAGTCTGAAGGCACCTTCTTGTTTCCCAAGACCTGGAATGAGCTATCAGCACCAAATCAGATGTCAGCCTTGGTTTCTGATCCATTCCTGTTCCTCTTTTCCCCCCCTCCACATTTGCTTAGAAAACATATCACATCATGGGTAGCTGCTCTTTGAAGCTACTCCTTTAGGGTTCTTAGCCTTATTATTATTAATATTTTAATCTCAGGTAGCAGTTGGCTCTTTTGCTAGTTGGATGACAGCCCAGCAGATTGGCCCCACCTCATGAGTGTCAGAGGTAGAGGAACTCAAGAGGTGTAGGACACTCTGAATTCTACCTGCCACGTTCTGATCTGAAGATGGTGCAGGGCCAGGTGCTCAAAGTGTGCTGACCCAGTTTTATGCAAAGCAGCCCACTGAAAAAGAAACTAAAAGTGACAGTCAGTAATCCAGATTAGGATGCACTTGGAACTGAACTAAAATTTAAAATGATGAGAAGATGCCACGCTCTGACGAAAGCTCATACACACGCAGCATGGGGTATCAGAGTTTATGTATTAAGCATAGTGTGGACAACTAATATTGAAGGTTAAAATATCACCATTTTGTTTGTCTAGCTATATATTCTAGAATGTCTTGATAGTGGTTAACCCTCCCCTTCTTCCTCATCAAGTCCAGTGGCTTTATTCACATAGTTAACAAGTCTGCTACCAAAGTTCCTCTTGAGTAGGCTGGAATCAACTAGCAGATACACACATCATTTAACAACAGAGGTGTAGTCCTGAGAAATGTGTCATTAGGCAATGTCATCGTGTGAACATTGCAGAGTACACTTACACAAACCTGGATGGGATAGCCTGCTCCACAACTGGACTATGAGGTGTGGCCTGTTGCTTGTTGGACTACAACTGTGCATAGCATGTTACTGTGCTGAATATTGCAGGCAACAGTAACAAGTGGTGTTTATGTACCTAAACATATCTATCTGAATATAGAAAGGGTCTGTAAAAAATGCCATGACCAATAATGGTAAACCTGTATACTGTGAGTAGAGTTCACAAGACTGGAAGTTGCTCTGGGTGAGTCAATGAGTGAGTGGTGAGTGAGTGTAAAGGCCTAGGGTACGGCTGGACACTACTGTAGGCTGTATAAGCACTGTGCGCTTAGCTACTCTACAAAAATATTTTTCTTTCTTCAATAATAAATTAGCATTAGCTTACTATAACATTTTTCTTTTACAAACTTTTAATGTTTTTTAAGTTATTACTCTTTGTAATAACACTTAGCATAAAATACAAAAACATGGAACAGAATAAAAATAACTTTTCTTTATAACCTTATTCTATAAGCTCTTTTCTATATTTAAAAGATTAATTTTTCTAACTATTTAAACTTTTTTGTTATGAGATGGGCTGGGTGTGGTGGCTCACGCTTGTAATTTTAGCTCTTTGGGAGCCTGAGGTGGGTGGATTGCTTGAGTCAGGAGTTTGAGACCAGCCTGACTAAGAGCAAGACCCTGTCTCTAGTAAAAATAGAAAAAAACTAGCTGGGTGTTGTGGTCACACCTATAGTTTCAGCTATAGGTGAGGCTGAGCCTAAAGGATCGCTTGAACCCAGGAGTTTAAGGTTGCTGTGAGCTATGACACCACAGCATGCTGCCCAGGGTGACAGAGTGAGATTGTGTCTCAAAAAAATAAAGCCAAAACCCAAAAAACTATGATACAAACACACACATAAGTCCAGGCTTACATGGGGCCAGGATCATAGACATTATTATTTTCCACTTGTACATCTTGTCCCACTGAAAGGTTGCCAGGAGCAGTAACGTGCATGGAGCTGTCATTGCCTATGGTAGCAAAGCCTTTTAGAATCCTCCTGAGGTACCTGCCTGAGGTTTTTTGACAATTAATTTGTTCTTAGTAAGAAGTGTATACTCTAACATAATGACAAAAGGTAAAAAGGTGCCCCCCCAAAATTGATCACATCTTAGGTCATAAGTCTAACCTCAGTAAATTTAAAAGAATAGAAATTATTCCATGCATCTTCTCAGACCATCATGGAATAAAAGTTGAATTCAGTAACAACAGGAATTTGCAGTCTCATACAAAAACATGGAAGCTAAATAACCTTATGCTGAATGATAGATGGGTGAAAGATGAGATCAAGAAGGAAATTACCAAATTTTTAGAACATAATGATAATGAATATATGAGTTATCAGAACCTCTGGGATACCGCAAAGGCAGTCCTAAGAGGGAAATTTATAGCATTACAAGCCTTCCTCAAGGGAATGGAAAGAGAGGAAGTTAACAACTTAAT